>WITN01001290.1:0-20887 GCA_015025155.1 Lactarius quietus
TGTATCTCACATGGTGTGTTATATCAACTTATATGATGATATTCAAGATTGATTATGTCTTGACAACACCCCTATCTCTTCTCATCATACTACCTACTTGTTCATCTGTGTCTGTGTTGTCTCCTCCCATTGTGTGTGTTGCTTAATGTCTCTCTCCCATTTGCAGCCTGTTTCTCTGTGTCATCTCTGGTGTTTGTGTATCTTGCTTGGTGCTTCTCGGTCTGCTTCTTCACCCAGGCCTGCATCACCCACTTCATTTGTGTATCTCGCTGACTGTCTCTCTCAGTTCCTCCCCTTGCACTGTGGGCTCTTTGGCTGTTGCACTTTGTCAGGTCACACATGACTTGTCAGTGGTCCCTCTGCAATTTCATCATCATCAACATAACCCTGTCTCATGTTTAATGCCAGTGCATATGCATCATCCTCTGCATCATTCCTCTCACTTGCCTTTTGCTCAGATATGAGGTCCCTGCACACAAACAAGCATTTACACATAAAAGCAGCCCAGTGGTGCATGCATGGCATCAGGCAGGCTGGAGTAGTTGAGGATGAGGTGTCAGAGCAACGGGAGGTTTTGGAGGAGCCTTCTCACATTGGAAGTAAGCAACATACACAGCTGTTGCAAACCAAAAACTGCCCATTTGCCCCACTCCCCCATGCACAAGGCAAGGGTTGGTGAGAAATGCAATGCACAGCATTGTTGGTGGCTTGAGTTTGGCGCACTGCTGGGAGAGCATGGCCGCAGCATTGTTGGTTGGGCTTGCAATGGTATACGTGGTGTTCAGAAATAAAGTTGAGGTGGTCGAGTGAGAAAGTGGGCAATTGTTCAACTTGATGTTGGCATGGGTGGAGGGTGTGCCAAGAATGGTAGACTTGAGTTCAGAACAAGGTTCAGAAGATGCAAGATTCATACTGGCAAGGAGCTCCTATCTGGATCTGCATTAATGTGAATCTGATATTGAGGAGAATGCTGGAAAAGAGCAAGTATACACTTGGCTTTGTAGAGAATGGTGTGCTCACTACTACTCATTGTACTCTATCATTGCCAATGAAATGTGCCAAGCTGCCCGAAAATGTGTAGTATCGCTGAGAGGGCCTGAAGGGCCCTCCTGCAATGCTAGTGTGTATAGTACTTGTATCAGTAGTTAAAAGGAGCTTGAATGCAAGCCCCTAAAAATGTAACCAGTTTCCACCCTTCCCCTCACATGCTGCTTGCCGAGGCATAAACTTGTAAACCACTCAATTAAACTCTCATTTAAATCTTGTTGAGGGCCTTAACCTTACCAGGGAATTCCTTGGGGTGAAGCATAGTAGTTTTGCTGTCCATAGTGAGAAGGATGAGACAAGATTCTGCTCCCCAGTATTGCTTATCACCAACGAGATGCCCGATCAACTCTTCCAAGTGTTCCAACTTGAGGCAGCACAGATGACCCTCTGCAGCCTCGATTGAGATGACAGAGTGTTTTTGGCCACCTCTGCTGTCATAAACATCCTGATCAATGGCCCACATTTCATTTTCTCTTGGTAAAGTTCCCACAGCAGCGCCAGCCAAGCAAAGACCAATTTGGAAGTTGTTTTGGCTCTTTCTTTCACCAGCTTCACGCATCCTGTGTGTTGAACTCAACTCCACAGTTTCACCTCCAACACAGTGATGATGGCCATTCAGAAATGGTTCTGTCCCATAAACCCACTAGATGGTGTGATGAGTGTCTCACTGTTTAATCGCAACAGCGAGACCAAGGATCACAAGGAGCAGAGTGGCTAACGTTGAACCAACAAGGAGATAAAACAAGGACAGGGAACAATGGACCACAAGTAACAAGACAAGGATGAGGAACAACCCAATAGTGGGAAGCTGCTCAGAAGACAGGAATGTACAAGTGGGGATGTCGCAAGTGGACAGTCTGAGGGACTGTCTGTTACATTGCTCCAGCTTATATACCTGAATACATGGTCTGTGCGTACTTTAGGGGAGGCCCAACTCCGCTCCACGGGTGGGCCCATGGAATACTCTAGAAGCGTTCTAAAGATAGCATGGAATGTGCTGGAAGGTTTCTAAGTATATCGTCCAATGGCATTAATCCCTGACAAGCTCCGCTCGTCAGGTGATTGATCAATAATCTTCGTTTACCGATCAACGGACTTTGTTTATCAATCAACAATCTTTTGTTGATTGATCAACAAACAAGTCATGTGAGGTCATCTGACCTTTCGCTTGATAAGTCCCGGTTCCGGACCGGGTCTTTCTTGAATAGGAAGGAAAGGATTATCCAATCCTTTCACGCGCGTCGTCTTGGCTAGTTCCACTAGTCCATTACTTCATATTCCTGAGTTTGTGCGTGTGTTCCCTTGCGCATTCCTGGGTATTCCGGATAAGTCACGGACCGAGGCATAGGTTCGTGACAGATGGGGGCCTATCAGCTCCCTGCTTCGCCTATCTCCCTTACTCATTGTCATCCCTTGGCTCACTCTCTGCGAACTCTACAGTGGCCCACCTTTTTTCCGTCTACCTCCACCCACTCACCTTCTTCTCAAACCTTCCTGAGCCTATCACTGACCTGTGGGTGTTCTTTACCTTAGTTGTTTTAGAAGCCATCCTGACAGGGCATTCGGCATCAACCCAGAAACCCAGTCTTCCTCAAATTTTGGAGTCCCAAATTCTTTCAAATGTTCAATGCCTGTCTGATGACATCAGGTTTCACACAGTTGGAACAGCTGGGTATGCTGTCGTGGATAAATAGATGATGGACATGGCTCACGAAGTTCAGAAGGAGTGCCTGCGAATAGGGGTATTGGACCTGGAGCATAACTTGTAATGTGAGGTGTGGCACCAACAGGGCAGTGGAATTCATAGGTATGTACCAGATTTCTCATTCCAGTTCTCAACACCAATAAGGTGCCAGTCATCACGCAGGTTTGATATGATGGGCAAGAGACTGTACAAGATGCATGTGGACTTCACAAACATCGTCATTTGTGTATCCAATGGCACTCCTGCAGCATGCTGTGCTGGCTAACGTAGTACACCTCGATAGTACCCTACCCTCTCCTGGTGTAGCAGACAACACACTTTCTGTGGGTGTCATGCTCGAATGCATTCATGTGATCACACATACACCTGGTTGGACACCCACTTAATATGCTATTGTTTTCCATAAGGTCCAAAAACATGTCTATGTGCCTTCCCTGGTGTCATGATCACCGCACATATGGATGCTTACTTTTCTTTTTCTTTATTCACCCTTGTCGACTCATCTATTATCCCTTTCTACTTCTTCCTTGTTCCCTATCTGTATCCTTCCTTTGTTCGTTGCCTATCTGACTCATCTCTGCTGACTCGTATGGCTGTACAATTACTCATTACTAGAGGGCTAGACCTTTGGAGCCATTAAGGCTGCGCTCTTATACTGGCTCATAGTTGATCCCAGATGATGACTAATACTATACATTGCTACAGTATATAAGGAGTAGCTTGTATCCTCCTGTACCCCAGCTTTGTCTTTGTCTCTATCTTGTGAATCCTAGTGTCCTTTTCTCATCTCTTCCATTGTTTGGTTGCAAGACCTCATCGAACCATTGAGTCACTGAACCACTGAACCTTTTGCCTTACAGGAACTCTTGACTGCCATTTGCAAGTCCTTAGTATCTCAGAACCTGTGAACCACTGTCATCACTGTACCATTGTCTTAGGCTCATGTTGAGCATCCTACATCTCTGCAAGGACGTAACACCTGGCTAAGCTATTGTAGTGTTCAATCACGCAGAGGAATCACTCCAGGACGTGTCTCATCTATTTTCCACGCTGCATCCCATAGCCCACACCTGAGTTTGTCTTCTTCAGTCTTTGATTTCCCTACAAATCCATCTTTAGTATTAGAGCTTTTATCAACCTAGAAGGTAGGGGTCATGCAAATGGTACATATCTGCTTTTAACTCCCAGTCAACTGCTGGTAAATTCAGAGCCAAATTACTCTTTCAGGTAAATTCCAAAGAGATGATCGGCACATATTCCCATGTCACAAGGTAGCCTCAGATCGACAGAACATTCTGTGCAGTAGCTGTTACCTCTCAGACCATTTGGCACCATTATTGTGAGAGAGATCTTCAGCTCTGGCATCCTGCTCTCTGAGTATGTAATTGATATTTGAGTTAGTCTTTCTTTACCAACTGTCATGATGTATTCCAGCACCGATTTCCATCAGTTCGAGCAATATCTTAATGTCAATGGATCAATGTTTGTTGTTTTCTCTCTGCCATGTCATACTTACCCTACCTATCTGACAACTAAATATAAAGTCTAGATGGCCTTTGTTGGTAACAGTTACATGCATCACACATGCCAGGTGTGTTTGGTAGTATTTCTTACTGCCCTGCTCTTGCTAATATCATCCCATAGGATTCAGTCAATAATATTCAGCCCAGGGGTGGCTCATGTCGGTCTGCTGGTCCATATCTGCATACCTTACTTTCCTGGATCCTCCTAGTGCGTGGCTGAGAACTCCCTTGCAATTCTGGAATACCTCTCATCTGATGCATTGCCATTGCCTTCCCCTACAACTGGTGTCATGTGTCCTCCAACTATGTCTTCCTCGCAGTTGGATCACTTCTTCCAATATCAATTTGCAACTGCACACCTCATTTACAGTGTGCACTTCATTCTCCCACTCACTGTAGCAAGGTTAGCCTACCAGAAGAGTGTACTAACTCATCATCTTTGGGCTTTCTGAAGGAGTGATGGGGCAGCATATGCATGCTAATTCTTGCTTTTGGTGGGGCCGTGCTCTCAATATGAAATAGTTTGCATCTGAGCACTCAGCACTGTTCTTGTATGGCCCTGTAACATTTGGCAGTTTGCCTCCCACATTGTTTTCTTCTAAATTTATATCAGACTTGAAGGCAAGCTCACATCGCAGTCACTCTTTCTGGAGGCAGCAGACTGCAGAGCGCTCAGCCCCCTGTTAATGACGCAATCCAGTCACACCTTGCTGCTTCAGCTGTTCAGTCTTGGCTCTGTATTTCTTTTATTCCTTGTTGCAATGCCCTATTCCTCGTGCTGTCCTTTGTCACTTGACACTACTGAATCACAGACGTACACATTCAGCTTGGTTGTCCCACTTCTGACGGGTATGCAGAGGACTTGTGCCATTTAGGATGTACTTTGTTCCCTTGTTTGTCCTCTTCTTAATCCTCAACCTTGGTCATATGAGAGGGGAAGTCACAAAGAGACTACAGGGGGGTTTCCCCAAAAGGACAGTGCTTGGGCTGCATACTGGACGACAACACTTGGTGATGAGTCGACAAGGTGGGACATGAGAATTACCATGCTGCAGGGGTGCTCTCAAGGACTGTCGCTGTAACTTACTGTAACTTACTGTGCCATGATAGGCGCCTTATGCAATGTGTCACATATTTTTGTTTGCATTCCATGAACACGGACAAATTTGATAATGACAGACCCAAACAGACAGGAAACCATATGATGTCATAAACAAAGTATATGCAGTGCTGAAAGAGCCGCTAAACATGATCATACACTTTCAAAGCCATGGTGTTAATGGCATTAAGCACTGGAAGTCATTTGCTTGGTCCTTGCCTGCCTTGAAAAACGAAAGGTATTTTAAGTTCTGCAATATGAATGGGTCTGGTTGCATGACTTCATCTAAAAAGTGTGTTGATTGATGGACAATGCCCTACCAGTGGGTCTTTGCAAAATTACTTCAATCGGCCCCCATAAACTAGTGGGAAAATCCCTGCCTTGTCTATCAGTGGATCTTCAAAATATGGGCGGCCCAAGCCCAATGCCTACTTCTCACTGCCATGACCCATCTGTTCCATTTGGTTGAATCACAGCACACACTACAAGGAAATATTTCTTTTTCAGTGTGATTACCAATGAAAACAAGACATACAATGTTATGTTCATCAAAAAAAGGTGATGTGAAGGACAGTGTACACCATCCAGAAAATGCCAGCATTGCAACTTCTGAGTTGTTTGCCGACAGTCATGATCCCAATCGGTGAATCGATGGTGGAACAAACTCTCACCGCCACATCATAGAGGTGAATGCATGACCTCTTTTCATGGGAGCAGTTGCCCTAATTTCAATGACCTAATTTACTGCATAGAGCCAATGGCCTAAACAAAGAAATTAATAGATTTGCACAAGCATAGTGAAGCCTGGGTGGATAGATGTGGCGTCCTTGATGAGCTATATTGTTCTGCAGTCAGGTAAGTATCCAGCCTGGCGAGTTATCATGCAACTTTTTGGCAGCCAAGGATTGGGAAAACATAGGGTAGCTTATGTAGGTGTCACACTGACGAGCTGGGTTGCCGCTGCAGGTGGAATCCAATTCAACTACAACCCAAAATCAGGTCTCAAAGTTCAAGGGAGGTGTTGTGAAGCACCGAAACCTATCGTGCAGGCCTCCACATGCTATCAAACTTGGTGGTCAGTGGCGAGATTGGCCGAACGTCAGCCAAAGAGCACTAAGGGCATGGACAGGTGTGTGTGTTACATCACAGCAGGGACGTTCAGCTGACTTGGCTTAATGATCCTGAGGATGCTGAAGGGGTAGAGGTGGGGTGTGATATCAGAGTACTAAGCGCAAAGTGCACTTAGAGAGTTACTGTGATAGAGTTGTACTAAGCACGCCTCAAGGGACTTATAGCAAAGATACAATGAGAGGGAAAAGGGGTGCAAGGGATAGTTGAGAGGTTCCTTGATGAGAGGGCGATAAGTGAACACAAGGTGAACTTATCAGACTGATGATTAGCAGGGGTGTTTGATAGACAATGACTGTGTAAGATACAGGAGAAGTCAAGTCTGAAGCTACATGGTACAGATGGGCCAGACTTTATAGCACCTAGAGAACAATGATGTCACGAGAACAATAGGCGTCACAGGAACAATAAGGCAATGCAAACAATAGGTAACAGGGCAAAGGGCTGCTGTGCACTGAGTCACAATAGTGTGCGCAGCAGGTCTAAGAATAGAGAACAATAGAATGAGTCATGTGCAGCAATGCACAGCAGAATAATAAGTAAATGGGCAGGGTCTAGACTGGCCTCCCATATGAGTCACATATAGTACTGGATCATGTGACCAAGTGTCACATGACCAAGTGTCACATGATCAACTGTTAAGTAATCGAAAGTGATTGTCAATGAAACAGTCATGTGATCAGAAAAAGTGAAAAATTAGCTGGTGTCATAACAGTGTGGTATCAAACAGTGAAGAAGATGAGAGGGGCCAAAGACTGAGCCCCAAAATCTGGAGAGCCCAAACCTCCAATGTTGAGCTAAGGTAAAAGGTGTTAAACTTGTAAAATGAATGGGTCGCTCGAGAACACCGCAGTGAGGGAGCAGCTAGGGAGATAAGGGGAGCACATGAGGGGATGAGGAAAGTCAACTGGATGGTTTTATTTGAGAACTACAGGCAGGTTTTTATACAATACGGCTACATTCTGAAGGGAAACAGGATCAAAGAGTTGTACAGTAAACAAAGTGATATGAAACACTATAGTATTTTAGGAGATGATATAGGAATGAAGGGGTTTGCCCCTATTTGGATTTCGGGTCAGTTTTGCATCGGATTTGTCATGCTTGCTCCGAAAGTCTTTGGGACTCAAACTTCAACAAAAGGTAGATACATGGGCTTTATATACTAGTAAAGAGATAGGGGTTGCATAAACAAAGATCCAAGAAGGCCAAGTCAAGTCATCTGACCTAGACATGAGGCAGCAGAAATCTGAATCAGCTGAAATGTCAGCTGAAGCATTGAAAGGGTTGTGCTGGCCCAGAGTGGTGCAGGCTTTGCCAGAAGCAGTTTCCGAGCAACACAGTGGGAAAGTGGCCGAAGCACAGGAAAGCAGTGGCTTGAGTGGCCAATTGTCACATCCCTGGTCATAGCGAGTATCTGACCTAACTCATAAGCGAGGGGACGTGATCAAGGGGACGCTTACTACTTCGATGACTGATGGCTGATGGTTGACTCATGATACGAACTATGTTGATTAATGATAGTCTTACTGTACGATACGAGAGATGACTGATAGGTAGTAGTTGAGGCGTTAGTATTAGTGGACGTTACTAAGCAGTAGTAGTAGTGGCTGTATCGCTGACGAAGGCGTACAGTCCAGATACGATATAAGGCAGCTGTCGACTGATGTAGTCGACAGCTTGACTCTCTTGTGTCTTTTCTGAATCTAGTTGGCTTCTATCCTCTAAGAAGTCCGCGTGCATTCGCATCCCCTTAGGAAGGCACTTTCAGGTGTCCTTAGGTCTTAGTCACACCTTCGTGTGTTGACGTATCCTGCTGAGTCATATCTCGTTGCCATCGCGTGTAGAGCCTAAGTCAGGCTACGTCATAACATTAGAGTCAAGCTCTCCTCACACGCCGTGGCGCCAATCACAACCAAAGACGGTTGGGACTTCCAACCCTTCATCATCAATTCCAGGGAAAGAGACGCCCCTGCAAGATACGTCATCAATCGAGTCCGTTGGAGAACAATCCCGGACGACAGACGGAGTGGAGTATTAGACCACTTTAACACCGGTTACTACGCCGAAGCAGCGACAGCCCAACGATTTCACCCTATCATCTTTCACCACGGAAGGTGTTGTTGGGTGGAACTCAGGTGGAACCGAACGCAAGAGTACTTTGAAGCAGCCAGACCAGCCGGAGACGATCTCAATTGCAACATTCTGCTATCAGAAGCAAGAGACGTTGAAGAACAAGGACGAATCGACGGAGCTCCGGAAGAAGAAGAAACACACGTGGAGCCTATATCTCCAGAACTCCAACACAGGACACCAGCAAGGACAGACACCAGCCACACAAGCGAACGAGCCCAAACTCCATCTATAGAAAACAAACCAGAGACCATCTACATCCAAGAAGAAGAACCCGCTGTAGAGGAGATTATCACGCAAACAGCTACGTTACACATCCCTGACCCAATTAGGATGGCCACTCAAACACAGGTCGAAGAACCGATGCCATTAGTCATCGACGAAAGGACAGGCCATGTTGTAAACATGGACCCAGAAGACATACAAGCTGCTCGACGAGCCATGGGGCCAGATGAGCCAGATCAACCAGGAGGGTTCGACTTTGATTACAACGAACCACCTCCTAGACCATTCAAGCAAATAGGAAGGGCCTACAGACAACAAAATCAAGGAGGAGGCCCACCAGGAGGAGGCCCACCACCCATGGGGGGAGGAGGACCGCCTGGAGTGCCTCATGGAGTCGGCAATGCCACGGATAAGTTCATAGGAAACCCCCCAAATCTGTTCAGCGGAGAAAGATCAAAAGTCGAGGGTTTCATACTCCAATGGGAGATCTACGCAGGAGTCAACGCGAGCAATACGGCTATGAGGAACAAATATCAAAAAGCTATGTTGTTCCTCACTTACGTTCAAGGAGACCTGGTTAACGCCTGGGTCATGTCAGCCAATCAATGGTTGATACGAGAAGTATCACGAGGTGTTAGCCAGTTCGACAACAGGCCATGGAACAATGTTCTGCAAGCCTTTCGACGACAATTCGCTGATGTACTCAGCAAGGAAAGAGCCCAGGCTCAGCTAGACGCAGGAATCAAGATGAGGGAAGGAAAAATAGACGATTATATCGCTCTATTCGAACAACTCGTTCACTACGCGGGTTACGACATCAACGCAGAGCAAACCCTGAAATATTTCATAAAAGGGTTACCGAGGACGCTCTATGAAGCAATGTACCAACACGACGATCCCAGGACTTACGAAGACTGGAGGGCATCAGCTCTCAAAAGACAACAAAAGTGGATCCACATGCAGACGGTACGCGGGAACCTAGACTTGTTTAAAGGGCCCGCTAACAGAAACCAATCGGGAGCATTGGCCAAATTGCTCGCCCCATTACCACACCCCGATGCCATGGATACGTCGGCGGATCGAGTCAGAGGAAGACTCGCGGGTGCAGAAGACATCGTCAATGCCCCACGACCTCCTTTCCCTCCACGAGGAGGGTATCTACAAAGGCAACGAAACAATAAAGCAGACTTTAGCCAAGTCCGCTGCTACAACTGCGACAAAATGGGACACATCAGCCGAGACTGTCGCCAACCGCGTCGAAACAGAAGGCAACAAATACGGAGTACGGGAGAAACACCGAAAACCGACGAAGACAAGGCAGAGGACTGGCTGAGAGGAGTAGCCAGCGAAGGAGACGACGTAAAAGACCTCGTCCTGCAAAAGTTGATGGGGACGGGTTTTTCAGACGCCTGAACCCGATGGCCTGGGTGAGGGCACTTCGTTGTAATTCAGTGTATATTTTGCGCTACCGTTCCATGCGAATTCCAGTTCAACTACACACGCATTACAACACGGCCGATATTAGAGCACTAGTGGACTCAGGAGCCACTGATAACTTTGTGAGCGAAAGTTTCCTCCAACGAATGGGGATAAAAACACGGTTGCTAGATACGCCCAAACGAATCTACAACATCGACGACACAACGAACAAAGCCGGACATATAACTCAATACGTCATTCTTCGAGTCAATGTCAATGGAAACGACAAGGAGATGAGGTTCCTAGTCACCAACATTGGAAAAGAAGACATATTGTTCGGATATCCTTGGCTAGCGGCCTACGAACCGCAATTCGACTGGAAGAAGGGAACAATCAATCAGGCACACCTTCCAGTCACTATCCAAACGGTTAACGTAACTGGCAGAAGGGATGTACTAGCCCACCTTCTAACAAAGAACCACATCATTACACAACTAGAAGATGAAGAGACGCGGGGTCGAAGAGTAATGATCCCCGCAGTTGAACATGCCATCGCGGCCAAGCCCAAAGAAGAGAAAAGCGCTACACTACCGCCGCAATACGAAGCGTTCAAAAAGGTCTTCGACGAAGAAGCATCAACGCGATTACCCGAAAGACGACAGTGTGATCACGCTATCACACTTCAACCAGATGCACCGACATCTATCGCATGTCGACTTTATCCAATGACCCGAACAGAAGACGAAGCCTTGGACGTCTTTATCGACGAACACCTCAAAAAAGGGTATATTAGACCCTCGCAATCACCCTACGCATCGTCTTTCTTCTTTATTAAGAAAAAAGATGGGAAACTCCGACCAGTCCAAGACTATCGTGCCATAAACAAATGGACGGTACGAAATCAATATCCGTTACCATTAATAACAGATCTCATGCGAGACCTGGGTGGAGCGGTTATGTTTTCAAAGTTTGACGTTCGACAAGGGTATAACAACATCAGGATCAAGGAAGGGGACGAACACAAGGCTGCGTTCAAAACAAGACGAGGACTTTTTGAACCAACAGTCATGTATTTCGGTCTTTGTAACTCACCAGCGACCTTTCAGGCGTTCATGAACGAAATCTACCAACCCGTCATCGCCAAATTCGCAACGATAGGCACACATATACGCATCTACATGGACGACATCGCTGTTGCCACCAACGACTGTGGCACTTTCCAGCAAACGAATCAAGCACACACGGCCGCAGTTGCGGCAGCCCACGATCTCTATTTTAAATTATCAAAATGCGCATTCCACGTTCCGTCTATTGATTACCTGGGGGTAATCCTTGAAAAGGGGATGACACGCATGGACCCAGCAAAAATTTCGGGCGTCCGCATGTGGCCAACACCAACGAAAGTCAAGGACGTACGCAGCTTCTTGGGGTTTTGTAATTTTTACCGTCCCTTTATTCGAGGTTTCGCCACTATCGCCAAACCGATGAACAAATTAACAAGAAAGGATGCCGAATGGCATTGGGGACCAGCCCATCAAACCGCATTCGAAACGCTCAAAACTCGCATCACGACTAATCCGATTCTCGCTCACCCAGATCCAGAGGTACAATACGATCTCGAAGTAGACGTGTCAGGTTTCGCCGTTGGAGCAGTACTCATGCAGAAGGGATCCGATGGCAAGAAGCACCCAATAGCATTCTACTCAGCCACTCTCAATGAAGCCGAACGAAATTACGACATATACAATCTGGAACTGCTGGCCATCGTAAAAGCGTTACAGAATTGGAGATATCTATTGGTAGGATCACCTCACAAGGTCAGAGTATTCTCCGACCATATGAACCTGCAATACTGGCGAGACCCACAGAAAATCAGTTGACGAGTAGCGCGAGAAGTCCTGGAACTGGAAGAATACGACATTGAGATACATCATCTCAAAGGAAGAGCTAACGGTAGAGCAGACGCGTTGTCAAGAAGACCAGACTATGACATGGGGGAAAAAGACAACAAACGTATCACGGTACTACCAAACAAAATCTTCATACGAACAGTAACAGGAATCTCGCCGAACCCCATCATACAAGAAGAAGCCCGAATTGTGGCATGGGTAAGCACCCATGAACTCAAGAAGATAGAAGGTGTATGGTTCAAGAATGGGAAAGTCGTAGTCACTACAACAAAAGACGAAGAGCTAAGGGAGGTCATAAAACCATATCACGACGCATTGACGGCAGGACACCCAGGCATAGCAAAAACAGGGGAACTGCTAGCTCGACACTATTGGTGGCCAAACATGAAGGTCGACGTGATGAACTACGTGCAAGGATGTGCGGAATGCCAACGACACAAGGTCAATACTCGACCCACCAAGGCACCACTCGAACCCATTTACCCGCGACCAGGAGCTACTCCATTTGAAGTCATCGCGGTAGACTTCATAACTAAGTTACCCCCGTCAGACGGATATGACTCGATTCTGACGATCACAGACCACGACTGTTCTAAAGCAGCGATATTCCTACCCTGCCGAGAGTCAATGTCGGGGGAAGAAACCGCAATGCTATACGCTCAGAAGGTACTCCCTCAATTTGGGCTCCCGAACAAGATAATCAGCGACAGAGATCCTCGATTCGCAGCAAAGTTCATGAGAGAACTTTGCAGAACTCTTCAAATCCAACAAAACATCTCCACAGCGTATCACCCAAGGACGGACGGACAGTCAGAACGCTCAAATCAGTGGTTGGAGCAGTACCTCAGACTCTGGGCGAACCAAAAACAAGACAACTGGGCCGCCCAGCTACCTCTAGCGGAATTCGCTCACAATAATGCGATAAGCAGTACAACAAAACAAACCCCGTTTTTTACGCTAATGGGGTATCACCCTAGAGATAAATGGGCGTCAGGGACAATCACCCTGCCCAGTGTATCTACTAGGCTAGAACAACTGATGGAAGCCCGACGGAGCGCGCAGGAGAATATGATAAAAGCCCAGAAGTCATGGATCAAACATAAAGATACGCCCAGATACGCCCTAGGAGACCAAGTATGGTTAGATGGGCGTAACCTACGAACCAATCAGCCAACTCCCAAGTTGGTGCCCAGGAGACAGGGTCCATTTGAGATAGTTCAGGTGATGTCCCCTGTGAATTATCGGCTCAAATTACCCCGCAGTGGAAGATACATGACGTGTTTCATACAGATTTGTTAACACCTTACAAAGAAACACGCATGCACGGCGCAAACTACCTACGCCCACCGCCTGAATTGGTCGAAGGTGTGGAAGAATATGAAGTCGAAAAGGTGTTAGACTCGAGAAGGTCGGGAAGAGGGCGCAAGCTTCAATACCTCATCAAGTGGAAGGGGTATGCGGACTCTGAAAACCAGTGGGTCCCGTGGAACGATGTCCATGCGGAAGAAGAGATAAGGAAGTTCGCACGATTAAACCCAAAGGCTGAGACTCACATAAAAGCAGCCTCGTCAGAGTCGGTGACATTATCGCCCTCTCTACCCAAAACTTCACTCTACCCATAACTCGATGGCTCATGTCCCTCTCACCATTATCAACATTGACGAGATCGCCATCCCCACGTCGACACCCTCAGCACCTATGATGGAAACAACAACGTCGACGACCAGTTCTGCTCTGCCTTCGAGCTCGTCCGAGCCGTCGCTGAACGAGACCAAGCCGCCCGAGACCTGGCCGAGGCTCGCAGGCGATTCCCCACACCCGCAAGCGGAAGAATGGAAGACGATGAGGAGGGAGTACGACCTATTGAAGGAGGTGATGTCCGCATGGAAGATGGACCAGGTCGTGAAGAAGACTGCAGCGGAGAGGAGGATGAGGATCAAACTGTGATGAGGCGAGTTTCCACCAGTCCGCAGCCTCCCTCACTACCACCGTCATCGGTAGCACCAACCCTTCCAACGCCTCCCTCGCCACCACCGCTGTCGACGACACCGACAGCGAAGACGAAGACGACGACAGCGACGAATCTTACCATGCAGCCAGGGTCGTGTGCGTCCAGTGCGACAATCCCCCAACTATTGCCACTGCGCTCCCCTGCCTATACCTCCCCAAATCAGTCTCGTTGCCGAAGAAGCCGAGGATGAAGCGCGCCGACCACCTCCAATTGCTGTTATCTACGGACCAACGGCGGAACAGGGATACGAAGCGCGCGGTCTCCCCCCTATCGGGAAGAACGCGACCCATCGCCCTCACTACGCGCCGAACGAATGCGACGAGGCGCCCTCTCCGTGCCGTATCGCCTACCCCAGGCGGATTCACCTCAACAACGGAATGAATTGGGTACCCATGGTCATCGAACACGAAGGGCGACGATCCCTGCCAAATACGTACGTGTCCGCATGCTAGACAACCCCGAGGCATTCGGAACGATGGGAAATATTCCCCCGTTACCGCGTGGACATCCACGCCGAACCATGCCGGACATGGGCCCCGCAGCTGAGTACACTCGTGAAGAACTCGGCTACTTTCGCGCTGACTTCTGTGGAAAGCGACAGGTAGACGAAGCCCTTGCCCGGTTGGGGGACATCTCCCTCCAAGCCGAGGTAAGACGCTACCGCGCGTCCATGGAAGTCGTAGCCGAGCTCGACAAGCAATCAAGAAGCTGGAGGACGACATCTTCGTCCATTGACAGGGCCATACATTCGTCAGACGACTGGGACAGCTCATGCCCTCAGGAGGGTTCGGGACGAGCACGAGACGGACGTAGGTCTTACCACGGTAACGAGTTGGGTTGTGAGCGTGGGCGCTCACCCTTGTAAAGGGGGTGATGTCACGTCCCTGGTCATAGCGAGTATCTGACCTAACTCATAAGCGAGGGGACGTGATCAAGGGGACGCTTACTACTTCGATGACTGACGGCTGATGGTGACTCATGATACGAACTATGTTGATTACTGATAGTCTTACTGTACGATACGAAGATGACTGATAGGTAGTAGTTGAGGCGTTAGTATTAGTGGATGTTACTAAGCAGTAGTAGTAGTGGCTGTATCGCTGATGAAGGCGTACAGTCCAGATACGATATAAGGCAGCTGTCGACTGATGTAGTCGACAGCTTGACTCTCTTGTGTCTTTTCTGAATCTAGTCGGCTTCTATCCTCTAAGAAGTCCGCGTGCATTCGCATCCCTTAGGAAGGCACTTTCAGGTGTCCTTAGGTCTTAGTCACACCTTCGTGTGTTGACGTATCCCTGCTGAGTCATATCTCGTTGCCATCGCGTGTAGAGCCTAAGTCAGGCTACGTCATAAACCTTGGTCCATTCTCTGTAATGGAAATGAAAAGCATTTATATAGAGAATACTGAGGAGATTCCTCCAATTTATGGGCCAGCCAATATCAGCTCAGAACAGAATCCAATTTAAGAAAACCACATATTGTCCATCCACTGTGATTGATATGAGACATTTTATTATAATACTTATATGTTCAGAGTTGAAATAAAATAGTATTCATATAGAGGATACAAAAAAAGACTCCTTCTGATATTCATGGGTCAGCTGATATCAGGTTGGAGCAGTAATAAATTTTTTAAAAGCCAGTTTGTATCTCCTTTGTGAATTGAATGAGACAATTTACCATCTTCTTATCTGCTGGGAATTAAAGTGAAACATAATTTATATAGGGAATACAAAGGGGACTCCTCCAATATTTTTGGGCTAGCTGATATTGGCTCAAGAGGAAGTAAATTGTCAAAAATGCCATTCTGAACATGCATTATGCTTAAAATGAGACAATTTATTGTCTATTTATCTACTATGAATTGAGATGACACATAATTTGTATAGGGATAGGAATGTATCTGCTTTACACTGACCTTACATTAGGGTACTAATTTACTTGAAAGCATATATGCTAGAGCAGAGAAAATGCCACAATGGATTGGCCACATGAGCATATGCACCTACTTTATAATGGCACATACCATGATCCATGGAAGAGGTGCAACACTCGAGAATATACAGCTCAGATGTATATGGAACATATTGAGACATGGTCAGTGTGACTATTACAACACATGGTCTACATAGACATAGTGTAAAGCATATTCTACTTCAGAGGATATGCTATTTAGGAGTTTCAGATGTTATTAATATGCAGATATGCTGTAACCACTGGGGTGACCCAGTGACACTCAATCAGATGGATGCAGAATGAGAACTTGGTATCATTAATTAGACATGTGTATGGGTAAGAGCAGTGAGAAAGAGAGAGAGTAGAAGAAAGGGGGTAAGGATGACAAGAGGGACAAGTCATCCTTTTAAGCAGAACCCTGGGTCCTTTGAGACATGTATTTCTTGATGTACTCAAGGACATGTGTTTTTGAACTTGAAAAGGAGCTCAACAATTGATGTGATTGGAGCAAAGAGAAGCTCAATGAATGACATGTTTGGAGCATTATCTACATGTAACAAGGTAATCTACTTACGTATGCCAGTGCATTACATGGATCAAGGAAAAGATCTCTTTAGAATATTGTTATGAACATGGTCTGACTTAGACCTCGTCACGCGATGGCGAGTAAGTGACTTAGCAAATGTATGTCAACACACGAAGGTGTGACCGGTTTCCAAGGACTCCTGAAAGAGCCTTCCTAAGGGAGCGGACTAGAAGCGGGAAGAAGGAACCCGACTAGATTCGAGAGTGATACAAGAGAGTCAAGCTGTCGACTACATCAGTCGACAGCTACCTTATAACTAGTTCTTGACCGTACGCCTTCGTCAGCGATACAGCCACTACTACTAACGCTCGGTAATCGTCCACTAATACTAACGCCACTACTACTACCTATCAGTCATCGTCTCAGTCATCGTACAGTAATACTATCAGTAATCAACATAGTTCGTATGAGTAAGATTCGGGAGCGACTCGTCATCCCGCTTACGATGGTAACCACGGCGAATCGTAAACATCACCCCCTTTACAAGGGTGAGCGCCCACGCTCCACAACCCAGCTCGTCACTGTGGTAAGTCCGACGTCAGTCTCGTGCTCGTCGCGTACCCTCCTAAGGGCATGAGCACGTCCCAGTCGCCTTGATGAGTGCATGGCCCTGTCGATGTGGACGAAGATGTCGTCCTCCAGCTTTTTGATAGCCTGCTCGAGTTCGGCTACGACTTCCATGGACGTGCGGTAGCGCCTCACCTCGGCTTGGAGGGAGATATCCCCAATCGAGCGAGGGCCTTGTCTACCTGTCGCTTTCCATGGAAGTCAGCGCGGAAATACCCGAGCTCTTCACGGGTGTACTCAGCTGCAGGGCCCATATCTCGACATGGTTCAGCGTGGATGTCGGCTCGGTAGATAGGGGAGTACTTCCCCATCGTCCCGAACACCTCGGGTTGTCAAGCATGCGGACGTGCACGTACTTCGCGGGGATCCCCTCCCTTCGTGCTCGATGACCATGGGTACCCAATTCATCCCGTTGTTGAGGATGAATCCACCGGGAGTAGGCGATATGGCACGGAGAGGGAGTCGCGTCGCATTCGTTCGGGCGTAGTGACGGCGATGGGTCGCGTTCTTCCCTATAGGGGGGTAGACCGCGCGCCTCATATCCCTGCTCCGCCGTTGGTCCATAGACAACAGCAACTGGAGGTGGTCGGGCGCGTCATCCGCGGCTTCGCTGGTAATGTTGCGGACTTGGTGAGGTACAGGGAGGGAGCGCAGTGGCAATAATTTGGGGGGTTGTCGCATTGGATGCAGACGACCCGTGCTGCGTAGTAAGATTCGTCGCTGTTGTCGTCTTCCTCTTCGCTGTCATTGTCGTCGACGGCAGTGGTGGCGAGCGACGTGGCGGACTGATTGACCCTGCCGACGACGGTAGTACTGAGGGAGGCGTTGGACTGGTTGATACTTGCCTCATCAGCAGGCGTATCCTCATCCTCTCTCCGCTGCCGTCTTCTTCACTATTTGGTCCATCCTCCATGCGGACATCACCTCCTTCAAGAGGCCGTACTCCTGCCTCATCGTCCTCCACTCTGCCGCTTGTGGGTGTGGGGAATCGCCGGCGAGCCTCGGCCAGGTCTCGGGCGGCTTGGTCGTGTTCTGCGACGGCTCTGACATGCTCAAGGGCTGAGCAGAACGGATCGTCCACGTTGTTGTTGGTGTTGTAGGTGTCGAGGGTGTTGACGTTGGGATGACAATGTCGTCAAGGGCGATAATGGAGAGTGGGACATAAGCCATTGATTTGTGGGGATGAGAAGAGGATACTGTTCCTGCCTTCAATGAAGCTGCTTTTATGTGGGTTTCAGCTCTCGGGTTTAATCGTGCGAATTTCCTTATCTCTTCCTCCGCATGGACATCGTTCCACGGGACCCATTGGTTTTCCGAGTCGGCGTAACCCTTCCACTTGATGAGGTATTGGAGTTTGCGCCCTCTCCCAAACCTTCTAGAGTCTATCACCTTTTCTACCTCGTATTCTTCCACGCCTTCAACCAATTCAGGTGGTGGGCAGGTAGTTTGCGCCGTGCATGCGTGTTTCTTTGTATGGCGTCAGCAGATCTGTGTGGAATACGTCATGTATCTTCCACTGCGGTGGCAATTTGAGCCGATAATTCACAGGGGACATCACCTGGACGATTTCAAATGGGCCTTGTCTCCTAGGCGCCAACTTGGGAGTTGGCTGATTGGTTCGTAGGTTGCGCCCATCTAGCCATACTTGGTCTCCCAGGGTGTATCTGGGCGTATCCTTGTGTTTGATCCACGACTTCTGCACCTTTATCATGTTCTCCTGCGCGCTCCGATGGGCTTCCATCAGTTGTTCTAGTCTGGTAGATACGCTGGGCAGGTTGATCGTCCCTGGCGCCCATTTTTCTCTGGGGTGGTACCCCATTAGCGTGAAGAACGGGGTTTGTTTCGTGGTACTGTTCATCACGTTGTTGTGAGCGAATTCCGCCAGAGGTAATTGGGCGGCCCAGTTGTTTTGCTTCTGATTTGCCCATAGTTGGAGGTACTGTTCCAGCCACTGATTGGTGCGTTCTGACTGTCCGTCGGTTCTAGGATGGTAGGCCGTTGATACGTTCTGTTGGATTTGGAGGGTCTTGCAAAGTTCCCTCATGAATTTTGGCCGTGAATCGGGGGTCCCTATCGCTGATTATCTTGCTCGGAGTCCAAATCGAGGGAGTACCTTTTGGGCGTATAATATCGCAGTTTCTTCTCCCGACATTGCTTCTCGACAGGGTAGGAATATTGACGCCTTCGAGCAATCGTGATCTGTAATCGTCAGAATCGAGTCGTATCCGTCTGACGGGGGTAACTTAGTTATGAAGTCCACCGCAATAACTTCGAACGGGGTGGCTCCCAATCGCGGGTAGATTGGTTCGAACGGTGCTTTGGTGGGTCTCGTGTTGACCTTGTGTTGTTGACACTCTGCGCAACCTTGTACGTAGTTCATGACGTCGTTCTTTATGTTTGGCCACCAATAGTGTCGGGATACCAACTCTTGTGTTTTTGCTATCCCTGGATGGCCTGCGGTTAATGAGTCATGATGTTGTTTGATGACTTCCCTTAGTTCTTCGTCGTTAGTGGTGGTAATCACTACTCTTCCATTCTTGAACCAAACACCGTCTATCATCTTTAGTTCGTGGGGGTTTACCCACGCTTTGATTCTCGATTCTTCTTGTTTGACGGGGACTAGTGTAATCCCGGTGACCGTTCGTATGAATACTTCATCTGGTAACACCGTGACTTGGTCGTTGTCCTTTTCCAGTGTCGTAGTCTGGTCTTCTGGACAGGGCGTCGGCCCTACCGTTGGCTCGCTGTTACGTCCCGGGTCATAGCCGGTATCTGACCTAACTGATAACCGAGGGGGCGTGATCAAAAGGACGATTACTCATTCTACGATGTGGATTACTGATATTCTTACTGTATGATGACTGATGATTACTGTACGATGACTGATGGTTGTAGCAGTTGTGGCGTTAGTATTAGTGGACGTTACCAAGCATTAGTAGTAGTGGCTGTATCGCTGACGAAGCGTACAGTCAAGATAGATAAAAGGTGGCTTGTCGACTGATGTAGTTGACAGCTTGACTCTCTTGTACCATCATCGAATCTAGTCGGGATTCTCCTTTCTCCCGCCTCTGTTGCCCGCGCTCTTAGGAAGGCTCTTTCAAGAGTCCTTGGACAAGTCACACCTTCGTGTGTTGACACGCTTCGCTAAGTCACATTACTCGCCATCGCGTGTAGGGTCTAAGTCAGACCACGAACGTAACATTAGAGTCAAGCTCTCCCTCACACGCCGTGGCGCCGATCACAACAAAAGACGGTTGGGACTTCCAACCCTTCATTATCAATTCCAGAGAAAGGGACGCCCCTGCAAGATACGTCATCAACCGAGTTCGTTGGAGGACGATCCAAGACGAAAGACGAAGGAGCACTAGAACACTTCAATACCAGTTACTATGCCGAAGCAGCCACAGCCCCAACGATTTCATCCTATCATCTTCCATCACGGGAGGTGTGTTGGATAGAACTCAGGTGGAACCGCACGCAAGAATACTTTGAAGCAGCCAGACCCGCCGGAGACGATCTGAACTGCAATATCCCACCTATCAGAAGCGCGAGACGTCGAAGAACAAGGAAGAATCGACGGA
>WITN01001291.1:0-20866 GCA_015025155.1 Lactarius quietus
AGAGTACAAGAGAGTCAAGCTGTCGACCACATCAGTCGACAGCTACCTTATAACCGATTCTTGACTGTACGCCTTCGTCAGCGATACAGCCACTACTACTACTGCTGAGTGATCGTCCACTAGTACCAACGCCACAACTACTACTGCTGAGAGATCGTCCACTACTACTATCAGTAATCGTACAGTAATCATCAGTCATCGCACCGTAACAGTATCAGTAATCAACAGAATGTAAATGAGTAAGGCGACAGCCGTTAGTCAACGAGAGAAAGTAAGCGTTCCGAGGTCACGTCCCATCGCTTATGGGTTAGGTCAGCTACGTGGTATGACCTGGGACGTAACACTCCCTCTTCCACCTACCTTTGGTCTCACCCTCTCTCTCCATCTTCCCTCATCTGAAGTGGCAACTCAACATAGATCCCACTACTGTAGGGAATTTTATTCTATTTTAATTTGAAGTGTTTTAATTTGTGACATGTTTCAAATTTTGTTCTGTTTTAATTTTGTTGTGTTTTAATTTTGCTGTGCTTTAGTTTTGTTGTGTTTTGATTTTGTGATGTTTTAATTTTGTTGTGTTTTAATTTTGTTGTGCTTTAGTTTTGTTGTGTTTCAATTTTGTTATGTTTTAATTTTGTTGTGCTTTAGTTGTGTTTTAATTTTGTTATGTTCTAATTTTGTTGTGTTTTAGTTTTTTTATGTTTTACTTTTGTGTTATAATTGTGTTGTATTTATCTTTTTTTTTTGCTGTGTTATATTTACCTGTCAGTTGTCTTGTGGCAGAGTCCGGACTTGCCTTCCTTTTTTGGTGCAATAAATTTATTGAGTAATCAAAAAAAAAATAGTGAGTTTAGGCGGAGCTTGAATTTGAACCTTGGAACATGTGAAGTTGTAACCTTTTCTGGTTCAAATTCAATCACGTGACGTGTTAGGGACGGGGGAGAGCAAGGCCAGTTAAAAAAATCACAAGCCTGCAGTGGCAGCGACAATTGAAGATATTAAAGGGCGATAGTAGACTGGTGTTCATTGCTCGCACTAGCATGGCACTCTTCCCATGTGGGCTTGAAATAGAGGCGGAGGTTTGTCTAAGTCCTTTTTTTGAAGATATTTCTTGAAACACGGCGGGCAGGAGTGTGTTGGAACCTGAATGTGATGGCTTCGATATTAGTTAGTATATCTTTGTAATCGGATTCGCGCCTGCATACACGCGGGCTCGTTTTTGCTATAGCAATCTAGTTTGTCTCTTCCCGAACCACGAGGCGGCACCCTCTCCAAAACTCAATAGATAAGCGGAAGTCAACTATGTAAGTGATCGATTTGTCCAATATGTGGTGCACACGGCCAACAATTTCATCTTTCCCACCCTATTCCACAAAGCATGATGTTGCTATAGTCCCACTGCATCCATGCTACTAGCTACTCCGGCAGTGCTGTAGCGGGCTTCCTCCAGCACACCATTCCTCCACGCTTTAATATGGCTGCCGGGCACTTATAGTAGGTACTTCGGGGTATGGACGTATGAACTGTAGTGTCATCATTCCTAAGCAGGGGGTGCCGAGCCTCGCTCGCCGCGTCATGATTTCCTTACAGGTTGGGCGTCGCGACCTCGCCTCGGACACATGGCACTCATGGACCCCTCATCCCGGATCGAGAAGCACTTCGTGCTTCAGCCCATTCTCTATGCAAGCTGCCCACATCACTTATTTTCCATTACTAACGACTAACATGCACAAGAACTAACATGGCGAGCGAAGAAGTGGTTCGCAAAGATCAAACACATTATCACCTACTTCAGGCTTAAAAGTTATAGCCTCAGGCTTTACCGTTACTCAATCCAATTATGTCTCGGTCCGCTTTCGCGTGTTCGCTGAGGTCGCACGTCCAATTAGCAGCGTCCACGGCAATATAGAACCTAGGAAATGAGCGCTTTTGCAATATCTTGGGCATCTCACCTCATTTTGACGAAGGCTCTGCCATATCAGTTCCGACGACTCGGACACGAAGTGTACCATAAAAACTCGAAGCCACTGCCTCAGGTATTAATCCTCCCGTGCTCTCTGAACCTCTAGCCTTTCATGCTTCAATTTCTTATCCAGTGAGGGCCACTTAAATCTGTTGCATCGTAATGGATATTATGCGTTATCACATGTTCTCTGTGCTCTGTATATTCGCCACCGCGTCCTCCAGCGTCCTTACGTCTTTCACACCAGATTGGGGAGACGTTCATGTGAAGCACAGCTGGAGTTTGGCCCCGGATGGCTGGGCGAACCTGGGCCACCCGGTTGCTGATACCACCATCGATCTCCACATCGCACTCAAGGCACAAAACGAGAACGCCTTGATTGACGCCCTAAATGAGGTCAGCAGTCCCGACCATCCGAAGTACGTCCTCTTCGCCATCCTTCTGCGCTTACCGGACCCACCCCCCGCATGTGCCATTGTTCCATGGAAGTTACGGCGAGCACCTGTCAAAGGAGCAGGTCGATGAGCTTGTCGCGCCTCCCACAGAGGTGCTCGAGTTTGTCAACGCCTGGCTCAAACAAAATGGTGTGCGACCCTCCGCCATCTCAACAAAACACGGCGGCAGTTGGCTGATGCTCATTGGGATGCCCGTATCCCGAGCCAACGATCTCCTGGAAGCGTCGTACGAGCTCTACCATCACATGGAGACGAACACGACCGTTCTCCGCACACTTAGCTACGGGCTCCCTGAAGCGCTGCTTGAGCGCGTGCAAACGGTTATACCGACCACACACTTCGACTTTCCGCCCACTTCATTACAGAAGCCTCTCATGCGCCGGGGCGGAGCAGAAGTGGCGCAGGCGAAGGAACTGGCGGGTGGGTTTGGGACAGTGTCGTCGAGGAGCGGAAAAACTGTCACCCCGGCATTCCTGCGTTCGCTGTACAAAACATCTTCCTACGCACCCACTGCGGCAAGGTATAACGTACTCGGCATGTTCGGGACCAACAATGACTACCCGAATCCCGATGACTTGAGGACATTCATGAATGAATATCGCTCCGACGCGGTCTCTGCGACCTACACTGTCGTGCAGGTCAACGGGGGAGTGTACAACCCGACCAAACCAGAAATGGAGTCGAACGTCAATATCCAGTACGCCGAGGCCATGGCGTTCCCGGCCACGCATATAGTCTACAGCGTCGGTTTTTACCTGGGAGATCCGCTCATTGCATGGCTCGACTACGTGCTTGATCGGGCGACTGTCCCGCAGACGATAAGCTCCACTTACGGCAAGGACGAGTACGGAGTCCCGCCAGATCATGCGATCTTTATGTGCAACCTGTTCGCGCGGCTCGGCGCGCGTGGCGCTAGCCTCCTTTTTGCCAGCGGCGACGACGGTGTCGGTCGTGGGAACTGTCTGTTCAACGACGGCCGCGGTAACTCGTATGTCCGGTTCCTCCCCACCTTCCCCTCAAGTTGTACGTGTAGCGTCTTCTCTATGCCTGACAGTAGTGCACAATCACTGGCTCACCACACCGGCTACCCTCGTAGGTCCGTGGGTTACTAGCGTCGGAGGAACCACTGGCAACCCGGAGGTCGCTGCGCTATTCTCCGGTGGTGGTTTCTCGGCCTACTTTCCGCGGCCGCTCTACCAGGACCACGCCGTGCCTGCCTTCCTCCAGAACCTCGGTAGCCAGTATTACGGCCTTTACAAGTGCGTTCACCATGGTGACTTCACCTGACTCATTCTCACGTTTGTAATTCGTGCAGCGCTGGGGGCCGTGGCATTCCCGATATCGCCCTACAGGCGATTGGCTTTGAGTTTATCATCAACGGGCAACCCTGGACCATGCATGGCACGAGCTGCGCGGCACCGGTGCGATTTTCCCTCTTCAAATCTCTCCTCTCCTCTCTCGTCCTCTGCCGTCGAGCACCCTGCTAACTGCCAACGTATAGGTCGCAGCGGGCATCATCTCCCTGCTGAATGACTACAGGCTTTCAATTGGCAGGCGACCGCTCGGCTTCCTCAACCCCTGGCTATACGGTGGCGGACTCTCAGGCCTCAATGACATCATATTGGACATAATGAGGGCTGCAACACTCAGGGATTCTCAGCTGTTCCTGGATGGGATCCTGTGCGTTGTTTCTTCATCTTCCGATGTTGGCTCACTCTTGCTCCCCTAGGTCACAGGTCTCGGGTCACTCGACTTTGCCAGACTTGGGGAGTTACTTAGTTATTGATTTTAGACAGCCCCCAAGCGCTACAAACTGACCTATGTATTCATAAGACACCTGCCTCCATGAAGTAGTTCAGTACTCACACTAGACACGTGGTGCTCTTCCAGTGTGGGCTTGAAATAGAGGCGGAGGTTTGTCAAAGTCTCGGGGCCATCTAAGGTGAGGTTTTGAGACCTAGCTTGACATAGAAAGCTGTGTAAAAAGAGCTCACTAACCCTCCCGACGGAGGTAGTTATCCATTTTCGCTCTGCAGAGGTGCAAGTGCGTGTGTGAATAATGTAAGTTACCCAAGTTACTGTCCTCTATCACTTTCTATGCTAGCTGTAGTGGTTGGCAATCGACAATTACCTTGCTTGAGGTACCCCCTCAAAAATACCCTCGGTGACCGGTGACCTGCGGAGTTTGTAACGGTCTTTGTCGAGCTCAGCAGGAGTTGCCCGAGACTTGTGAAGTCACTACTGGTGAACTAGAACTTGAACGGGAATTTGTGAGCCTTTCTGGATAGAAAAATCGATCCCCACCAGGGTCCTTCAACTGATGTCACCACGCTTTTCAAACACAGAGATCACGTAGTAAGGAATCATCTGACAAGCCAGGGAGCAGAGAACCGAGGCAGAGGTGTTAAGAAGGCCCGCTATGACATAGTCAAAGTTCATGTGGACATCTGCAAAGCGAACTTGAAACAGTTCATCAATACAACAGAGTATTGACAACACATAGCGCACCAATAGCGCACAATCGAGGAACCGACATCATATTAGCGGAGAGTCTCATATTGATAGTTTCATTGCCAGCGAGGCGCATGAAGTTGTAGCTTGCAAGATCAAGAACCTGCTGGCCCGTGTTTGTGCGTTTCGGCCTGGGTCGATTTGAACCAGAAACTACGGGTACTGATGCGAACTCGGTCTGTTCTTCTGTGAGCTCTAGTGTCCATTTATTTATCCACGAGATCGTCGATCTCCTGTGGCCAGTGACTCGGAGTCGAAGCAGGTCTCAGTGTCAGAGGGGGAAAGCCCATTTCGGGAAATGACGCCACCTGATTAGATGGAGGTCGCCGTGATCCACCAATTATCTCAAACTGGAAGGCGACTGCAATGTTCAAGTTCTCGGCCATAAATGCATAAACCTGGACCCCTACCTTGGGTGGCAACATTTCGGCTGTTCCTTACTGTGGCGAAATTATACTGTACTACTCCGAGCCGCGAGTATAATAAAGGGCCGTAGTCGGGTACTTCGAGTGGATCTTAGATATCTTAGACGCCAAACGTGACCGATTCGTCAAGGAAGACGTCTGCCAAGGTGCCAGTGAATGCAAGACCATATGATTCGTCCCTTGCTTCTATGCTCCAATCGTGTCCAAGATTGGAGCTGTCTTCTCCCTCAGATGCAACTCGCCACATGCATTCCAAGCACATGGCCATGGTACATAAGGGCGAGTCCGCACCATCGGTCGACAACTTAAGGGCGATGCTTGCGATTAATGAAGCGTCGAAGGACCTCTACTTTGGCACTCAGTGTCCTTTCAGGCTTGGACAAGAGTCTCGAACTGGCGAAAAGGTCCTGGGACATGGTCAAGCGACGACTCGGATTGGAAGTTTGGAACTGCTGTAAGAGCTATTTTAGCTTGAGTAACTTGAGTTCGAGGCTGCGGTTAAAGGCCTGTTCGGCGCACGTCATTCTGCCCCGTGTCGCAATGTGGGAATGTATTCCCTCACCCGGGGGAATGAGATCCCATGAATGAGGCCTCATCGTGGCTTCATGGCGCGACAAAAATGTCTGCGTCGTTTCGCCGAAACCCTCAGGCCCCCATTGCTGTTTAATTCTCATCACGTGATGCAAGACAATCCGCCCCCTCGTCTCTCCCATCCTTTTACCTACCAGTAGTCAACCTCACAATATGGTGACTCTACCCAAACCAGATTTCGACCCGAGTTCGGAACATGATATGCCCGAAACAAGCACCCTTCCGGACACGCAGGTCTCCGTGCGTACTGTCCTCATATCATCACCCCGTCCAGGTACCGATGAGGCATTTGAGCTAGTATGAGACTGTGCCACCCAAAATACGTGACGCACCCACCAACCATTTTCATGTGTCCAAGCATGATGGGGGAGTTGAGGGACAGTATTTCATTGATGTTTCAATTCCACCGATACCACAGCTTGGATCTGTCACCGGCTCTGGGCCCGAGAACCTCTCTCTTCACACCAAGAACGGAACTGTCACTGCCAATGTATGGGTGACTGGAAACAACGCGACGAAGCGAGTCTCCATGAAACTACGTAGTGATAATGGCCATGTATACGCCCAAATAGTACGTCGCCTGGTTTGCATCGTCCAACAACTCTCCTCAAAACTAAAAAAAAACGCACAGCATGACGTCTTCTCTGAGAGTTTTCCCCGCCCTTCCCTTGACCTCAATCTCTGGGCTACTTTTGGAGACATCTCCCTCTCGCTACCCCGCTGTTACCGCGGGCCAATGACGATCCACACACCTCACGACCGCATCGCGTTCTCACCCGCGTTCGAGGCACGCATTGCGCTGCTCTCGGACGTCCAGGGTGTCCGCGTGTACTTTGTCGGCGACAGACCACGCTCTGGGAGGCGGGACAGCGGCGGCAACAACGCCAAAGAAGATGCGGACAGTGGTGGAGACCCAGAAGAATTGTTGGATGAGTTAACCGTGGACGGTTGGCATTCGAGCGTGCGAATCCGCTGGGACGGCGAACCGGAGCTTCCTTATATGAATCAGGATGGCTGGACGAGCTTTTGTATGGGCACAGCTAGATTCTTCACGAGCGGTCGGGTAGACTGATAGGCCACCTTCCCAATGCCCATGGCTTCGAGTCAAACACTCGACGACCTCTTGCCGAGATAAATTGTGTATCTTAGGCTCCCTTTGAATCCTTGTCTTGCTTTCTTTCTCTCTTCCCGGATATTATTCATGCTATGTATGATGTATCCTGCATTCTAGTACACGTCGATTCGAATACAAATACCAGAACAATCTGTCGACCTGTCGACACCACACGCACCAGAGATCTAGAATGCCACGCTACTTCCAGCGTGTAACTACTTGGTGAGATCAAAGTTCGACCAAGAGTTCGACCAAGAGTTCGACCAAGGATTTTGAGGGTCTAGTTCCAAGTATTCGGCTGGCCTTCATACTACTGGACTTGACATTTGGGTGCCAAGGCTGTGTTAGATACCAGTTCAAGTTCACTTGCTGGTTCAGTCCTTAGTCACATTTGGCTGAAATTTGAAACCACTGGGACACAGACCCCCTGTTGGATGGCATGCGTGTGACAACTTCGACATGTTCACTGTACTCTCCCCTTATATTTCATGCAATTTCATGTGCCACTGGCACTCACTGAACAAGGCTAGACGCGAGTAGATCGTGTCTACATCAGGCAGTAATAACACCTGTTTTGGAATCGACGATCTCGAACTTCTCAAATCCTTCTCCAAGAAAAAAAGAACTTTCTCAAATCCTCAGTATTGTTAGCACATAGCACTCATCGGTTTGGTTATCAGTGCAAATTCGCATACCCAAAGAAGCGGGAAGGTAACCAGTAGGAGTATGTGAAAAAGATGGTGAGAAGTTCAAAATCCTTAGAGACACAGCCACAGCCGTGGGAATTCTGTGTGAGGGTTTCGACCATCGCGATATCTCATCTCATTCAAGTTCGAGTCAATATCATTCTATCATATCATGCTCACTGTTTCAGTGGATAGAGCTCTCCTCATAAACCGGTATGTTTTTGTTCTTCTGTATACACTCTGGGGACGCTCAGTGGTGGTCGTTCACGTTTTCCTAGAATTACAATCGATAAGCTCTCAGAGGATGTCCTCTTGGAGATATTTGATGCTTTCCGCCAAGTCTATGAACTCGAACCCTTTTATGAAACAGTCTGGAACGGTACAGATGGGTGGTTCAAGCTCACACATGTCTGTCAAAGTTGGCGACGTCTTGTGCATTTGTCGCCCTCCCGTTTACATATGCACCTGCTGTTTACTCCGCGCAGGTCCTCAAGGGTAAAAATGTTGAAGAATCTCCCCCCATTTCCGATTTTGGTCGACTATTCCATTTCCGATTGGACGGAAAGGGAATTGAGTCTCGCAATTGCGGCTATCCGACACCGAAGCCGTGTGCGAGGAATTACGATTCACAGAAAACTCGACATGAACATTGCCAAAATCCTCAGGGCGATGAAACACCCTTTTCCCGAGCTGGAAAATCTCGAAATTGCTTCCCGGGGTTTCAGTGGTCATGGTCATGTTTTACTGATTCTTCCTGCCACATTTCTCTCGGGTTTCACCCCATGTCTGCGACGGCTCATGTTACAGGACGTTTTACCGAGATGCTTATCCCCACTATTATCATCTGCTGCCACAGGCCTCGTTGAACTTATTTTGAGCCTCAGAGTTTCTCACAACGCACTGCCTGAGGCTTCACTCATTGCGAATTTGCAGCGCATGTCTTGCCTGCGTCGCCTTGAGTTGTCGCTGAAGCATTTGTACGACCCCGCAATTAGCGACAGCCCGGGTTCTCCCACTGGCGCAGGAGATATCGTCCCACTCCCGAACCTAATGGAATTCGAATTTCATGGTCATAAAGATTATATCGAGGCACTCGTAGTTGTGTTGGCAGCCCCACACCTGCAACATCTGGACGCCGAAGTGTTTGGCACGATCGGTCCCTTCTCCATTCCGCACCTCTGCAAATTTATCTGTATGACGGACAAGCAGTTTACCTTTGTCCGCTTGCATTTCTCGCCTGGCTTTACCACATTTACCGGGGGACGCGTTCTGAATCGGACCATGCTCAATCTTTTCGGATATTCCTTCCCGAAAGCATATCGTTGGAGGAGCTGTGCAACAGACTTTCTGGGCCGTTAACCACCGTGGAGGAACTCGTCGTTGGCAGTGGGTGGGACTTGCTCCCTCAAACACTCCACATTGACTGGCGTCAATTTTCGACCATATCAAAAAAGTGAAGTTTATTCAGGTGCCGTCCCCAGTGGCGCTCGATGTCGCGCATTCCTTCCAGATAGACGGCCAGGAGACTAGCGTGGATCTACTTCCTGCCCTAGAACAAGTTAATGTGCAGAGGGCACATTTTCCACCATACACATCAGATACAAACATCCCATATTTAACCATATGTGATGCCTTCGAGCCCCTCATTGCTGCGCGGAAGAAGGTGGGACGCCCCATAACGTTATCCGAGTCATAGACACGAGTTACTTCGCGGTATACTATATGACGGCGTGGCATCTTTGGGGTGCGTTTATTTATGAAATCTGTCCTGAACAGTTTTCCACTAGTATGTTAGTACTATGAATTTCAATTGTATGAAAGTCAGTGGTTTGGGCCCCCCTGTTTGTCATTTTATATGTGATGATGAAAGGAAAACCGAGTGGTGAATGTTCCCAGCAGGAAGCCCGTACAGGGTAGACTCTTCTGGTGAGGGCGACACCTCCTTTGATTCGCGAAGTTGGAACTGCGTTGACTGCACTGCAGACTAACTTACAGCTGGTCACATCGCAAGTTATGAAATGTACGTCAACCAAGCAACCGCAAACATCGATGGCCATGCCTGAATACAACTTGAATGACTTCGGCTTCAACTTGAAGTTCCCTCTTGTAGCGGATATCTGTTACGTCCTATATATCGCCCATACCCTTCTATCATTCTCCGCAAACTCAATGCATGCTAGATCATCTCTTTCTCTGCATTCGTAACTCGGGTTTTTAACAAATTTTCAATTTGAAAGCAGTTCGGCAGGGGCTTCAGCGCCTTCTTCGTATCGTCTACCAGTGCGACGGGGTATTCTTATTTTTCGGAATAGAGAGGAAAAACCCTGTCCCTCTTGTGCCCTCCTCCGAACCCTTCCGAGCTTCAGTCTGTCAGTGCACCCTGGCCACCTGAGCATCACTATACCGGTGATCTATTATATAGGGGTTCGTTGTTGCTTCTGCTGTTGCTTCTCAACCCCGTTTTCCTTGCAACTAAGGGTGACTGTACATCTTCAGTGTCCACGCGCCTCGTTTCGTCTCCTTCGGGTGTTTCCGTTTTTCTTTCCGCTTTGCCCCCAATTTGTCCCTCGTGTTCTTGTATCGGTTCCCCGACCCAGCGGCTTGGGCGAGCCGGTGAACGTCTCATGCTGGTCCATACAGCACTCGAGTCTGCAACCATGCTATGATTGTGTGTGCTCGCGGTTGTCAAGAAGAATACATGCTGGCAGCCTGGCTCGGCCCACATATTTTGCTGTGTCTTTCTCGACCAACCCCAGCCAACACTCGAGTCTGTGACCTCCTTTGTCTGCCATGTCGCAGTCCCATGCACCGCCAGTGAACAAAATGGACCACTCGTTTCCTTTTCCAGGATTTCGACGATCAAAAAACGCGGTACAGACACAGGAATCTACTTCATACACCCAAAGGCCTCCACGCGCAGCACCTGTTTCACTCCACGTCACTTGTGCCGCTGGGTTTACGTCGTATCGTTCATTTTCAGACACACATCCTCCCAGTCCACTACTACTGGGAGAAACTGGCTTTGACATATTAGGCGATCTTCTCTGGGTCATTATCCCTAATCACCGGGACAACCTAAGGCCCCATTATTTTCAGATGATGCGTCTATTGGGCCTGTCCCTCCTGATGGCAAACTCATCTAACATAGTGGCAATGTTCACGGCCACAGGTCAAGTGTTGGCAGTGACAGTTTGGAGCATAAATCTTCTGATCGTCGACGATGGTATGCCCGTAGTAGGAGTTAATGATCATTCATATTTTCTAGTGCCCGAGGATGGCGTGTGTGAAGCAAATGTGAAGCTGATTCAGTGATGTGTAATAGGCTTGATAGTAGCGTTCGTGTTTCTCGAAACATGACAAACTCCAGGTGACAAAATTTCATGCGATCACCGGTCACCAGTCACCCGACGAAGTCGACACCTATTGGTGAAAATGGAAAGCGATCTAGTGGCGGTTGGTGGAGCAGCGCTCACAGCTAAGCGCTGAAACACTGAGACGACACAACAAGTCTCCCGATAGGTCACTCCCAAAAGTAGCTCCGAGGAGGTGAGCCATGGCGTACTACGAAGCAACCGACTCTAGCCTGGGCTTCTCGTTAGATTATCTCCGGGGGTTGTCCGACTCTCAGTAAAGAAAAGATCGCAGCGACGAGACAATATTGTAATGAAAGATCAACAAACGGGGTGAGCATCAATAGTACATGAGAGAAAACAAGGTCCATTTCACAGCTTCGCATCGCCTTTCTTTGACGCCTGCGCGACCTTCTCTATGTCATGGTATACGTAGTAGCTCTCCAATGACTCGGGGTTCGCAACCGTGGCGCTCGGGACGACCCGTATCCCCGAGACGATCTTCTTCACCGCAATCTCGATCTTCTTGCCATTGACCGTATACTAAGTTAGGCGCGTCGTCGTATCGTATCAGCAAGCCACGTGGCGACGAGATAAAACTCACTGGAATCTCCTTGACTTCGAATATATACGCCGGCACGTGTCGGCTGCTCAGCGACTCTTTGATGGCAACGCGTATTGCCTCCTCGAAGGGCGTGTCAAACTTGTGTCCCGCGCGCATCTTGATGAACAGCAATACACGCTCGTCTTTATCTTGTGGTCGGCGCTGGCCAACACATATCGCGTCGTCGATGCGCGTGGAAAATACAGGACGCTCAAGCACGCCGTAGATCTCGCCTGAGCCAAAGCGGACGCCCGAGGGGTTCAACACACCGTCGCTAGTATACGGTGAGCACCTCAGCGCACGCACGAAAGAGGAGGGTGCGGACCTGCGGCCGAGGATTATGTATCCCTTCGTGCGCGGGTTCATAGCGATAAAGTCGCCGTGCCGCCATATGCCCGAGTACGTATCGTAGTACGCATTTAAGAACTTACTCCCGCGCGCGTCGTCGCCCCAGAACTGCACTGGGATCGTCGGGTGTGGTCGTGTGCAGACGAGCTCGCCTGCGATGCCCGTTTCTGAGATGTCCTTTCCGGCTTCGTCGAAGATCCCCACGGCCATGCCGAGCGACTTGCCCTGCATCTCGCCTGCGTAAACGGGGAATGAAGGGACCGAAGATGTGACTTTGTGCGTTTGTTAGGTAGGGAGAGAGAGACGCGGGGAAATGAAGAAGGCGTACATGCACCGCAGATGTCTGTGCCGCCTGAACCAGCACAGATAACAGTGCGATCGCTAAACGCGCTTTTCGCCCATCCGTAAAGCGGGACCGAGAGCACAGCGCCCGTGGCCGTGATCCGGCGTAGGGCTTCAAACTTGCCGATGTCTCCTGCAACACATTCAACGCCTAGACTAAGAGAATAGATGCAAAGGTACTTACGGCGAGGGAGAATACCGCGGCCCTGAACTTCGGAGAGAAAGCGGGGACTCGTACCAAGCAAGTTAACGCTATCAGAATGGCATGAGCTGATGTCACATTCTTAGGTAGGAAGTGGCCTGTACTTCTGCTCGTCGATAAACTGCAGATAGGACTTTACGTCTGGGTAGAATGGGGATCCTTCGTAAAGGATCATCCGTGCACCGCACGCCAGTCCACCAAGCATGTAAGGCCACATCATCCATGCAGTCTGTTCGTACTCGATTAGCCGTTATTCGAGAGGGCGAGGACGCGGACAAATACCGTTGTATATTGGAAATACGTGTCGTCCATTTCAAGTCCGACGTGTGCGACAAGTTCCTTCTTCGTCTGAATGAGCACGCCCTAGAAGTTAGGTCAGATAATGACGAGTCCAGTAGCATAACGATCACACACCCCTCCGGAGTGAACGATGCACTTTGGAGGTCCTGTCGTGCCGGACGAATACAGGATGTAAAGTGGATGATCGAAAGGCAGTTGTTCAAATGACAATGGTCGCCCATCATCTGACGCCACAAAGGTTGAAAGTGTTTTGCTGGAGGACGACGTTCTAGGTATGGCGGAAAGTAGAAGGTGTTGAAACCAACCTCAGTGGAATGGTGTTGACGACCGCCTGGGAGACCTCTTGACCTGACTTGATGCCAGGAAGTAGGATGACGTGACTAAGGCCCTTGGAGGAGAGATCTTGAACAACCTCCGAAACTTTGGGTATTAGATCGAAGGTCTTCCCCGCATATATAGCCTCGGTTTCAGAGAAGATGAACTTGGGCAGCACTTGTTGGTATCGGTCGAGAATTCCCTTTAACCGAAGTAAGTGGACGACTTCGCTACGTGTATACAAACAGGGATAACTTACCTTTACACCCATGTCCGTTGCGGTACTCGTAAAGATTCCTCCAAGACTCGCTGTAGCTAGAGCGATAGCGATAGATGAAGTTCTGTTCGCAATAATGGCTGCGGTGCGTGAGATATGCTCATCGGGCAAATGGAGAGTAGAGCAATGGACGAACCTGCAACTCTGTCCCCGGGTCGGAGTCCATGGAGTTTGAGGGCCACAGCAAGTTGGCGTACCTGTTCCCGCAACTCACGGTACGAATACGAAGCGACGTGCCCAGTCTCATTGAACTCCGTTAATGCTATTCCGTCGTCGGTGCGCCATAGCAGGTTCTCCGCGTAGTTCAGACGTGCGCCTGGGAACCATCGAGGAACTTCTTTGATATATCCCTCTTCCAGGACCTGCGATATAACGTGTATGCATGCGCTGAGAAACTGCGGAAAGAGTGCGGACCTTGGTTGGTGGCACTGAAGAAACGATGCCCAGGAATTGCCATAGATCAAGCCAAAACATGTAGTCAGTGACAGAGTACTCGTGCAACTCGGAATAATCCTCTGCAGTTCAGTAAGGTCCCGCAGTATTATCAAAATGAGAGCACGCACTGAGGTGAAGGCCATGCTTGCGATTGATGAGGCGTCGAAGGACCTCTACTTTGGTATCCTGTATCGTTACGGGCTTGGACAAGAGTCTAGAACTGGCGAAAAGATCCTGGGACATGTTTACTGTAAATTGCCTGGAAATGACAATAAGAGTTATCTCAGTTTGGGGATAATGGTCGAGGCTCCGGTTTATATGGAACACGGAAAGAAGCTTCCCCACGCGTCGCCGCCGAGCCCGCTTATCCACCTTCACCCTGGTATTCTCCGGTACATCGCTCTACGATGAAGAAACATCACTCATTCTAGCACGCATATATGCATTCCGACTGTATTGTCTCCAGTAAGTGAGAGCTGCTGTTCGGACCCAGAATGGCTAGAACGTCGATGACATCAGCGTTGAATCACGTGATTTGAGGGAGTTGCAATGACCTGGCTCGCTCGTTGGAGCAAGACACTCTTCTTCACTCTTCAACACGACCACCACACGCGGCTTCCGTCCACCCTTCTCCACCCATCCTTACACCCGCATATTGCTGCGCGATGCCCGCAAGCGAGGTATTAGCTTCCAATGGCGCACTTCCTACAACACAACCCTTGAAATTCAAGGCAGCACTCAACGGTCACAGCACAACGGTACCTCTGACCGGCTACAGATAATCGACAACGAAAAACAATTCACGTTTGTTTGCGTGCAATAGTTGTGTCGTCTTGTGCTGAGAGAGCCTTTTGCAGGTCCGCCTGAATGATCAAATCTCCGACTGGGGCCTGCGCGATGTAGGCTTCGACTACAATCTTGTGGCGGTGTTTGGTTCACAGTCAACAGGCAAAAGTACGCACTTTTCTCGAATGCCTCGAGCAGTAAGGTGTCAATCCTCATGCAGGTACTCTCCTCAACCGGCTATTCGGCACCAACTTCGATGTCATGGACGAGACGAAGCGGCAACAGACGACGAAGGGTAAGCATCTTCGGTGTCATTCCCTCCCACCATAACGACCAGCACGCTTGTCACGCTTGATGGATGCTCGGGCTCGTACTGTAGTCTCCCCAACTACTGTGGAGCTGCTACCCCGAGCGGGTTCTCCGCAGCTGGGACAAGTCTCAGACATTATGCTGATCATCCTCTACTTCAGGTATCTGGATGTGTAGAGGCAGAGACATGAACGTCCTTGTGATGGACGTCGAGGGAACTGACGGGCGTGAGCGTGGAGAGGATCAGGTACGTATGCTGACTCCGGTATTTCAAGTTATCTGAGCGTGCCTCTTAGGATTTCGAACGCAAATCAGCCCTGTTCTCCCTCGCATCATCAGAGGTTCTCATTGTCAATCTGTGGGAGCACCAAGTTGGTTTGTATCAAGGTGCCAACATGGGGCTTCTTAAGACCGTGTTCGAAGTTAATCTTGGACTCTTTGGGAAGAAGTCACAAGAAAGGTGAGTTCGTTTTCACTCAACCCCACACCTCCCGCTGATTTGTCATGTCGCAGCGCAAACCAACGCACGCTTCTCCTCTTTGTTATTCGCGATCACATCGGAGCAACTCCCCTCGCGAACCTCCAAGCAACGTTGACCGCTGACTTGCAACGTATCTGGGAAACGCTGTCGAAACCAGCCGAACTGCAAGATCGGAAGTTGACCGACTACTTCGACTTGTCGTTCACAGCGCTCCACATAAATTCTGCCGCTGAGAAGTTCGAGTCTGACGTCCGGACACTACGCGGTCGCTTCACCGATAAGTCAAGAGATGACTTTGTATTCAAACCCGCATATCACAAACGCATTCCTACTGATGGTGTCGCCTTCTATATGGAAGGCATCTGGGTAAGGAAACACGATACTCCAATGTTGAAACCAACTGACACCGTCCCTCTTCAAGGAACAAGTCCAGACCAACAAAGACCTCGACTTGCCGACTCAGCAAGAACTCCTCGCACAATTCCGATGTGATGAGATTTCTGCAGGTGCTCTGGCGGAGTTCAATGAGCAGGCTAAGCCGCAGAAGCGACCAATAGAAGCTGGCAATGTTGCCGTCGGACTTGGAGAGATGATGCGGAACTGGCGCTCACAAGCATTATGTGCGTAACTACCTGTTCATTTATGCCCCGCTGACGTTTTCACAGCACGGTACGATCGTGACGCATCGCGGTATCATCAAGGAGTCTATAAGCGAAAGCGTGCCGACCTCATTGGAACGCTCGATTCGACCTTATTACCTCTCTTCGTGGGGCAGTTGAAAAATTTACACAAGGTCTCACTTGTCTCATTCAAGGCGGAGGTTGTCGCGGGTCTCAAAGTGGACGGCTATAATTTCGCAGATGTCGTCAGCAAAGCACGTACGACAACCGAAGCGCGCTTCAGTGATGGTGCGCGAGAGGCCGTAGTCACTGAGGGTGATACATTATGGGAGTGGGAGGAGGAGCTCAGATTGTTGCGGGAGGAAGTGCAGTTAGTCGCTGACCATCTGAGGAAGGACGAAACAAAGAAAATGATCAACGCGATCGAGGTATGTGGCGACCCGACTTGCGCGTTAGCGATTATCTAACAGGTTGTGCAGCGCAGCTTTAAGAAGCAGATTTCGGAGCCAGTTGATGTGCAGCTGAGCAGACCCTCACCAGATATGTGGGACAACGTCCTTCGGACATACAAGGAATCCCTTTCCAAGTCTGAGAGTCGTACCTTACCAAAGCCCGAAGTAATACCCCCGCGTGAGACTGCTTGCAAGCGTACTGACTTTTGTGAACCAGGCTTCAACTGCACCGACGAAGAAAACGACGAGGCACTTACAACGCTACGACAGCGCGCATGGGCCGCTCTGCGCGCGAAGGTTGATGAGCAAACGGTGGACGCGGCGATCTTGACCAAGCTACGAGCATACTTGAGGAGCGTTTCCGATACGACGAGCACGGTGTGCCCCGCGTCTGGAAGCCTGATGATGATATCGATGGCGCATACACGAAGGCGAAGGATGCCACGCTGGAGCTAATCGCGCTCTACGCAGAGATCGCCCCCAACGACCCGAGCTCGAGTACACACCACCTGAGGACAGCGAGGACGCAAATGTCCCTGGACTGGTCGTGTTCTCTGAGACGAAGATATCGAGCTCGGCGCGCGCTTCCGGCGCGAGGCGGATGCTCACTACGTCGAGGCGAAGCGGAGCACGGTCGCGAGCATCGCACAGATCCCGCTCTGGATGTACGGGATACTCGTCGTCCTGGATGGAACGAGGCCATGATGGTGCTCTTCAACCCGCTCTACTTCACCCTGCTTCTGATCCTCGCTGCTGGCGCGTGAGCACCCTATCATTTTTCTCTCCGTTAATCGCGCGTGCTGAAAAATACATACATAACAAGGTGGATCGTCGTACAACTGAACCTTGCTGGCCCAATCATGCATGTTGGAGGCTCGATCGCGCTCGAGGTGAGCTCACCCCACGTGTTTTTCTTGGCTGATGACGCGTTGGCTGACTGGGGGTTTGCGCCTGATGTAGGTCAAACGCCAGGCGGAATCCCGTCTGCGGGAACACTTTGCGGAGCCGCTTCGCGCCCAGGTGCAAGCAGCGGCTGAGGAAGAGGAAGATGCACGGAACGCAAGGCGCCGGGTACCCGAGCCTCTGTGAGGGCAGCAGGACGTCGATCGGACTGCATGAGATTGCCTAAGTTAGGCTTGGCGATGGACGGACGGCCCCGTTCCGTCGATTTCGATTTCACTTCAATTATTCTTTCGATGATAGAGAGCGCGCGATATTAATGTAGTATCGTAGTATCTGGGTTGTGCGCCTGTAATTATGACATGGCATTTGGTTATATATCCGTACATTCTTTCATTCCGTTCCGTTCTATACAGAGAACAAATTTTACAACAACAGCAGCAAGGAGCAGCACCTAAGTAATGTAATGTACATGCGGACTGTCCAACCGGCAATCAGGGAGGTCTACACCTACACCCACCCCCTTGTCCCGTTCCGATGTGATGCCTCACGGACCTCGGAACACCGGAACCAAACACGAGGATGTGAGGGAGGGAAGTATGATCGAGAGGCCCTACTACTACGCCGCGCCACAAATGGACAGCTCTCGCATCTCCTGCAAGACGCCCTCGACCTGCGCATCGAGCTGTCCCGCGGCGTAGTCGTCCCGCACGCTATCGTCGAAGTAGCGCTGCACGCCCGAAAGCTTCTCGTATCCCTCCTCCGCAAACTTGCATTGCATGCGTATCATCGCCTCGAAGCTCGGGTCGAAATACGGTACGCGCTGCTCGAGCAAAACCGGGATTTCGCGCACGAGTTGCTCGTTCATCAGGTCGAAGACTTCCTTTGCCTCGTCGAGTTCTTGTTGCGCCTGTGTGGCGTGGCATATCAATATCAGATGATGCACGGCCCCTGAGAGGAACACGGACCTTGGGAAGCTTTGTGGCGTCCTCGCTCGGCTTTTCGGCCATCTTGCGCACTTTGCTTCGCGCAGCGTCATAATCGAGGAGCTAGAACGGCCACACGCCGCAAGCGAGCGATCGGGAATGTGAGTACATCATGGGACGGAGCAGCAGACCTGGCGCTCACCTTCTTATTCCGTTTCGAGATGTGCTCGTTTATCGTCGGGAAGTACGAGTTCATCTTCCCGAGGGGATCTAAGATGGTCGTGCGATAGGGGGCGTCCTGTACAGGTGATCAGCTATATCGCTGGGGTGCCACGACGAGACGAGGGACAGGGGTATTAAAAAAAAACACGGACCAACTCGCGGCTGATACCGGTATCGAGCTCTTCGACGGAACGTCTGTACGCGTGCGCGGCCATGGCGCTCTCTGAGGTCCGGTCGGAAGCACCGTAAAGGTATCGATCGTCTCCGCGAGGCGTAGCTGCGCAGAGGACATGGCTGCAGGGGGGTGGGCCGGGCTCAGTGGGCGGGGGAGCGGAGAGAATTTTCGCTAGCGTACCGCGCATCGAGTCGAGGTAGGCCTTCCCGTCTTTCTGCAGCGTGCTACATTCCTTCTCGAATCTGCAACCCTCCGCGAGATCAAATAAGGACCCAGCCGCCGATACAGCAAGATGAAAATGGAAAACGCACACTTTGTATTTCGCCTCTTCTGACGCGAAATCCTGATCTACGGTACGTTCTATTTGGCCTGTTTTTTGTAGGAGCTGCAAAGGAATGAATGTTGGCACATGGGAAAGGTGGTTCCATTGCGTACACTCGTCCCTGCTCGATTCACAGTCTTCTTGAATCTATAGAGCACCTCAGTCGAATGTCGTGGCAATACTGGAGCAGAACGCACCCTTGCCAGCTCATTTTAAGGTCGAAACGGTGAGAGAAAGGGAAAGAGACGCGGGAGAGTGACGAAGGTGAAAGTAGAAGAGCCCTAAGTGGTGGCGCCAGCGGGCCGTGATGATTATGTCAGCGACGGTGATCCGCATCAGGAGCGCGGCTGGGAAGAACACCCTACATCATATGGAGATCAAAGTCTTAACACCCTCTCGCCTCCGTTTCGCAACACGAATTTCGGATTTCAAGCTCTCTAGGCACGCATGCCGTACGGCCGATGGGGACATCACACCACATATTGAATAGGCACCAGTCCCTCTACCGCCGAGTGTGCTTCTCTCAGTCGGCCTCTGCGAAAACCATACACGGCGACATCTGCTCTGAAAACAAAGAGAAAAAGCCAACAAGTTCTCAGGGTTGCCCAGAAAGCATCTGGCTTACACGTACTCGGAGTTTCTCGGTTCTTGAGCCAGATTACGTCCGACCATCATCGAATGAACTGAACGCCATTCCTTCTGGGCGCCCGAACATGCATTTCTTTCCAAGCCTGTGTATGTATTACGCCCTGTCCCTGTTTAATTACGTGCGTCTATATAAGTACCCTATTTCACGAACTGGATCTGTTTTCTTTCATGTCGGCTTCCTGCCGTCGTCCACTCCTTCAAGTTCTGAACAATATACCATCCTTCTAAGATGCACCCCAACACTGTCGCTCCTTCGCTTTTATTTATTACTTCTCTCGCTTCCCTCTCCATGATCGTCCAACAACTGCTTGCGCTCCACAAGTCCCGATGGGATACTCACGGTGGCCAAGCCAAGCGACGGATCCTAGCCGTCTCTGCCACGCTCTTTACATTTCTCTTGGCCACTCTCTCCGGTATCCTAGGTCTTGTCGCAAGCCAAAGTTCGCGCGTGGGTGACTACTCGCGCGAGACACGTGCCACTGTTAGCGGACAAATTGTTGTTGTCGCCTTACAGTTCGGACGTGAGTTCATTTATATATCCCCACTTGGAAAATAAACTCATCGGCGCTCCCCCAGTCTCCGTGTACTCGATGATTATTCTTAATATGAAAGCTCTAGTCGAGCCTATACCATCACCACGCATCGGGATCGTTACTTTGGAAAAGGTGAGAGGTCTAACGGCAGTCTTGTCATGCCCCCTCGTTGCAAGTACGTACTTTTACCCTTCAACCAGCGTTGGGTGAGCTCATACAGTCCACTTCAGTCACAGTCATCTCAACCGTCTTTGCGGCTCTCCAAGAAGACTACCCAGCTGTTCGATTCCCAGTTATTTGCTGGCTTGTTGTCATCTTCATACCCCTGTTCGGCGTTAGCGTCCTCCTGTATCTATCTATCCACAGCGCAAAGGAGTACCCGATCATTGCGCGTCTGTGGCTCGTCTTTGCCATCGGACAAGCCTGTGGAGTCCTTTCCGCTACTTGCGCGCTCGTTGGGAAAGGGGACTTTCAAGCCCCTGCCTCCCTTTTTGATGCACTCTGGAGCACATGTGTTACGTTTGCCCTCCATCGTGCGTCCTATTGATCCGTCTCTGCCCCGTCCCCGCCGTCCCAT
>WITN01001292.1:0-20861 GCA_015025155.1 Lactarius quietus
AGCCTAAATCTTCAGAAGAGGTGCCAGAAGGGCCAAGAGCTTTTTGAAGCTCTGCAAGAAGGGTAATACCTGTTGACAGATGTCGCTGTCATAAAAAGGTTCTACAGAAGGTTGCTTGAAAGGTTGTTGAAAGCATTGTGAAAGGGCCGGGTGGAACATAAAAATAGCAAAAAAATGATGGTATTCCGATTTTCACAAAACAAATGACTGTACTAATGAGCAAGAAACTATTCTTCTTCCATGAGATCTGAATTGTTGTCCCTCAGCCCCACAAGGGTTGCCTCTGAAGGCTCGGGGGTTTCAGAAACTGTGTGTATCATCTGTTTTTTGACCTTTCCATTTGCCCATGCTGCATTCAGGATCTTGTCCCACTGCTTCTCCTTCAGTTGTGCGATAACAGCAATGAGATCCAATACTGTATTGATGTGGATAGTACAGCCCTCCTGAGTTTAATATGGTCCCCCCAGTTTGCCTTAGAGTATTTGTTGAGTGGTTTTTGTGGCTTGACCATGATGCTGGTCTCCCGCCACATGATAGCATGCTTAGCCTTGTAGAATGTGTAATGTCAATCATGTAGGAAATACAAAACTTGCTTGCTTACCACTTGGATGGCATGGATAAGTGCTCCCACTGGTTTCTTGTCAGAGCAGACATCCTCATCAATTGCTGATAGCCATGACATGTGCATCCCAAGAACTGTGGCAATGAGAGGTGACTGGAATATACCCTAGAGCAAAGCAACTCATGATACATTTGTAGCAGCTGAGTTGAAGTAAACCACACACCTTGATTATGGGTGGAGACCCTCTCTGGCTCACTATATACTGCATAGTAGAAAGTTCGGCCGTGACCATTGCTGCAAGTTAGTGCCCAAGAGCACCACCATTCCTGGTGCCCTGTGTCATTTGTTGGGAGGTCATTGAAGGTTATCTCCTCAAGTGCTTCAAGCTTGCGCTCCCCAAACCTCTTCCTCCATTGTGAAAGGCAATCATCAATCTGCCTGAGAAGTGAATAATCAAAGAGAAATTGGGGATAATTATCATACTGTACCAACATCAGTGCAACAACTCCCCCAGTTGTCTGCAAACTAAGAATGCACTCCTCAGAGAATACATCCCTCCATATTTTCTGGAGGTCAGCAAGTGATGGTTGCTCCCAGGCATTAATGATCCCAAAAAGCTTGAAAATGTGGGGTGTGACTTCATTGATAAAGCAAGACTGGAGGTGAGATGGGAGGTCAGTGAGTCAGATGTCACCCTTTTTGAGCTGCATTTGTGCCACTTGAGCACTTGTAGAGGGTTTGATAAAAGTTGGAACAGAAGTTGTGGGGACAATGTGGGAGATGGAGTCCACCTAGCACAGGATTGGGACACAGGCCTAAGGCCATTAGCCTCAGTCACCAAGCCAAGTTGAAGACATACAGTGGTAGACTTGATCATTGATCTTGAATAGCGGCTCTTGAGCACCTTGGGGCACAATGGTTTGCCAGACAGGTGATTGCACTCCATGCTCAGCCACTCCTTGGCATCATCAGTGATGCCACCCTCCAATTCATCATCCAAGACTGGTAAGGACTGTGGCCAACTCAAGCTTGAGAGAGACTTTCCAGAGCTTGAGTGAGAACAGAGATGAGCCTTCTCAACTATCAGGTCATTGCATGGCCACTGATTGCTTGGCTGAGCATCTCTGAGTTCATCAAAGTCAAAGTCATCTTCACATGGTGCTTTGCCCTGCATCCTTTATCCCAGTCAGTATGGAGACCTAAATGTGACTTCTTTGCTGTAAGGCCACCACCTGCGTTGCACATGTAAACCACCATCATGACTCCACATTCAGTTGTCTTGGCCACCATCCACATTCAGCCTTCACAGCTTTGCCTTGCATTGTTCACTGCCATTGTTACAAACGCACCAAGACACTTACTGTCTGGGCATGACCACCACAGTAAGTGGGAATTGGTCATGGACTTATACCTCGTCATGTTGTTGTGTCACCTGTGTAGTTGGCTTACTGATTCCAAGGATCATTGTATTAGGACTTACTCACCACTAGGATAGTTGTACTAGGGTTTATGACTTGTACTATACTCTTAGCTGCGCTTCAAAGCCAGCGCGTACTTGTATATAAGCTAGTACTGTAGAAGATGAAGCCTTCAGCTTAGTCTTCTTGACTATCACTCTCAATTGCACTCATCTCTAACCTCTTCTACTTGTTGCTCTTCACGAGCCATTTCTCTACTTAAAGTCACCCTTTGATCGGCTGACTATTGAGCCTGTCTTCATACAGCCCTAGTTCCTAAGAAGAGGACTAGTGGGATCACTCTGTGTATTCGCTAAGTCATTCTGTGCTGCATTATTCCATCTCTGCCTAAGTCAGGCAAGCATTAGGTGATAATGCAACAGCCATGATCACATTCACGTCTATTGTACTTCCCTGTGGCTTGCACATCATGTATCCATTGTACTTCTCACATTGTCTCTCTGTGTCTTGTGGCTTGCACATCATGTATATATACTTTGGCTCTTGTCTCTCAAATGAGTCATCTCTCTCCTGCTGTTCTCAAAAACTGACTGTCTGACTTTGTGTGAAACGTTGATCCATACATTGCACCCTCGCTGATTATATCTATGTTCTCGCCTACCATCTCTGAATCACATCCGAACTACATCTCCTGTTATGGAACTTTTACTTTTCTTCTCGACAATTCCATGCTCATGACCTGTTCTCATACTTTCTCGTTCTTTCCATATGCTTCAACAGTACAGCTATGACTCGTTTCTTGGACCTTTCTCAACTGTTCTACAACTTTCCATGACTCATCTCTTTACTATAAAAGACCCTCTGCTTCTTAGAACGAGCCTTAAGCTTGACCTGTTGTATCTTACTTCAGTACAAGTAGCTGCTCTCTCGAATCGACTCCTTTCTTGTGAACCATTGCTCTGCGGTCTGATTGACTCACACTCTTGATCTTTGCACATGATCGCATCACGTGACAACCAAACGAACTCATACGAACAACAAACCTGAACATGCCTTACTGAGCGTGACATTAGGTCAAGCTTTCCCTTGAACCTCGAACTCTTGAACAATGAACGAAATGACACCATCCTTATCACACTTTGTGAAAGCTCAAGGAGGGGGGCAGATTCGACTCCCCTTCAACCTCGGACCAAGGAACAAAGACGATCCAAAAAACAAACTAAAGAAGAACATTTTTCATCTCATACTAGGCGTGGATGGAGCCCCTTGGACTGGCTTCTATACACGATTCAACAGAGCAAAAGTAGCCGTTGAAAACTACTGCAGCATCTGGTTTGAAATTAAAGTCAATCCAAACACCACCAATTTCGAAGCTTTCTGTGTTGCACACGACGAACTAGGACATGTCCATTTCCCTGAACAAAACCTGAACCTTGTGGAGCTAAAACTCCAGACTCAGAACTATGAATCATACGACGGCGATGCTCCCAGAGTGCCATTAACTGGATTTTCAACGGTTACTATTGGCGCAGCAGAAGGAGGACCTCCTGCTGATAATCGACCTTCCTCTTGTGCTAGTGTTCATTCTATCGCTGGAAGCGACAACAGAACTCAAGGATTTAATTTTACATCGAAAGGCAAGGGATGCGATAATGGAGACGATAACAGCATGCCTAAACAGACTAGCAAAGGAGAAGGATCTCAAAAAGCTTTTGGTGGTTTTGGAGGATCAGGAGACCCTGCCCCCGACCCTGATGACAACCCATTCTCATCAGCAGGAACTGATGAAGAGAAACTTAACGCGATGGTCAAACTAATCAAAGGCGACTGCCTCGAAGGTATTCCCCTGGCATCATTCAAAGGGGACAGATCGGAAACTCTCCGATTTCTCCTTGCATTTGATCGCTTCCTTTTTCTCAATTATATGGCCAGCATCATGCGGGACCCTGTCAAGAAAAAGGCCTACTTCCTAGGGCTTCTCGATGGCAGCAACATCCTGGGCCCTGCAAGCTTCACAGTGGCTCTGCAAGATTTGTGACGGAGTCAAAACTATGCCATTTGGCTATGATTGCTGGCAGATCACCGAACAAGAATTTCGCGATGCCTTTACTGACTATGCCAATGCCAACCAAGCCCATCAAGAACTCCTTCAACTTTGCATGAAAGACAGATGACTTGACAAATACATTGTCGAATTCTAAGATCTTACAACACACATTAGCATGGACAAAAATGACCCTAACATGCTATGCCAGTTCGCACAAGGTCTTCAAGGCACGCTCACTGAAACTTGCATCACTCAAAATAGTCCTGAAATTTTCGCACAATGGGTTCAGAGCACTCAACAGAACCATCGCAACTGGTTGAAGATTCAAGCCATCAAGAATTCTTCACCCTTCCAACCTTGTCGTCCCAGCACCAATCCTTTCACATGGTGCTGAAACAACCAAAACACAAATTCGAACCCACATTCTTACCGACCACCCCAACGCAACCCCAATGCCATGGACGTTGATGTTATTCGCAAAGCTACAACTGATGACAAGAAGGAGCGCTACCGTAATGAAGGTTGGTGCTTCAATTGCAGAAAACAGGGGCATCTTAGCCAAAACTGCCCCATGTGCGTACCCCGAATTGCAACCGTCACACACAATGCCACCATGACACAGCCTGCAGGCAAACCTTCCATTCCCCTATCAGACAATTGAGCAACGAGGATTCACAAGAAGGTGGAATTCTCTATGACTCTGGAAGCCAAGGAACAGGAACTCTTGGCTAAGGAACTTAAGAAGCTTGGAGTGGATTTTCAATAAGCTCAGATTCCTCAGCCTGGATTCAAGCCCTCTTACCTAACAGTGTCTTTGTACCTAGGATAAATGCCTTACAATTGAAAATCCTTCTATTACACACTGACAGAAAAATGGCTGAAGCCCTTGTTGATACTGGGGCAACACACAACTTTATGACTATGAAAATGGTGAAATCCCTCCAAGTACCTATCAAAGAGTTGGCCAAGAAGCGCATTATTTGGAACATTGATGGAACTACAAACAAAGAAGGGCAGATCACCCATTATGTGGATCTTACATTCCAATCAAACCGACCCAAGCAGTTCAATCAGTGATTCTATCTAGCTGATATAGGGAATGATAACATTATTCTAGGATATCCCTGGATGGCAGAAACCAAACCTTCCCTTGATTGGGATAACCCACACAAAAACCCAATACTCCTTGCTGGAACACCTGAATGGTTTCAAAAAGCTGATTTATGTGAAGGAGATGAAATTATCATGAAAATCTCAAAAACTACACATGCACAACAATTGGCAGAAGCATCTCATGATAAAACAGAGAAGAAGTGGACAGACATTGTTCCCAAAGAACTACATCAATTCAAGAAGGTTTTTAGTGAAGAAGTGGCCCATAGGTTCCCTGAGCCAAAGCACTGGGATCATGCCATTGATCTATTGGACAATGCACTGCCTGTATTGGATTGCAAGGTTTACCCCCTTACCATGCAAGAACAAGAAGTGTTGGACAAATTCCTTCAAGAACATCTCCAGAAATGCTACATCCATTCATCAAACTCCCCTTACGCTGCTCCATTCTTCTTTGTTAAGAAGAAAGATGGGAAACTCTGACCTGTCCAAGACTACTGAGGTGAATACCTGGACAAAGAAGAATTGCTACCCCCTTCCATTAATTGCTGAGCTACTGGATAAAGTACCTGGCAAAGATTGGTACTCCACTATGGACATCCAATGAGGTTTCAATAACATTTGTATTAAAGATGGTGACCAGTGGAAAGTAGGATTCAAAACTAACAAAGGCTTATTTGAACCGATGGTCATGTTCTTTGGCCTTACCAACTCGCCTTCCACATTCCAAACCATGATGGATGACATTTTTCAAAATGGGCTCACTCAAGGATGGCTTAAAGTCTATATGGACAATATTTTGGTTGCCACTGAAGGGACTAATGAAGAACACTTCAATAAGGTTTACATAGTCTTACAAAAACTTCAAGACAATGACCTCTTTCTCGAACCAGAGAAATGCAAATTCACGCAAAAATCAGTCGAATATCTTGGTGTGATTGTGGGTGCTGATGGTATTGGCATGGATAATGTCAAACTCCAAGGAATCCTCAATTGGCCTGTACCCACTTCTGTTACCAAAGTCCGCTCCTTCCTAGGCTTCGGAAACTTCTATAAACCATTTATTGCTGATTATGCCAAATTAGTGTGACCCTTACATGATCTAACCAAGAAAGGGGTTATCTTCCACTGGGATGTGAAGGAAGAAGATGCTTTCCATGCCCTTAAAGAACATTTTGCTGCTAAACCTGTCTTGGTGACTATTGATCATCAAAAACAATTTATACTCCAAACTGATGCATCTGCATTCGCATTAGGAGCCACCTTATCGCAAGTCCAAGATGACAGGAATGAACATCTGGTTGCCTTCTTTTCTTCTTCACTTTTACCCGCAGAAGTCAATTATGATATCTACAATCATGAACTGTTGGCAATTGTGAAAGCCTTATGACATTGGCACCATTATCTCCTTGGTGCTAAACATACCGTCAAAGTTCTTACGGATCACAATAATCTTTCCTACTTCAGACAACCCCATAAAATCTCTGGAAGACAAGCACGTTGGATGGAAACGCTCGCCGATTATGACTTTGAACTTAGCCACATTCCTGGGCATGCCAACACAGTTGCTGACCTCCTATCCTGTTGTCCTGACCTTAAGGAGGGGGTACAAACTATCAACAATGACGTCACAGTGCTCCCACCAGAACTTTTCACAAAGAAGATCACACTCCCACTTGATGACAACAAAAGATGTGAAGCCATCAAGGAATTACATGACACACCTACAGCTGGACACCCAGGGATTTCTAACACTTGGGCCCTTGTAGATCAGCAATATGAAGGCGAAGGCCTTCGACAATTTGTGGAACAATATGTCAAGGGATGCCCAATATGCCAATCAAATAAGGTTCAAAGAGGAAAAGTGCGTGCACTGACCCAGCATTTAGACACCCCAGTAGAAGAAGGCCCATTTCAATATGTCTGCATGGACCTAATCATGGACTTACCCCCATCAGGGAACTATGACGCCATCCTCACCATCATGGATCAAGGTTGTAGCAAGGCGACAAAGTTCATTCCATGCTGTAAAACTATCACCAGAGAAGGAATAGCCACTCTCTACATCTGACATCTGCTCCCATGGTTCAGACTGCCTAAAAGAATCATATCAGATCATGACCCCCAATTTGCAAGTACATTCTCTAAAGAACTATGCAGACGGACTGGAGTTCAACAAAACCTCAGCACAGCTTTCCATCCCCAAACAGATGGACAAACAGAGAGGATGAACGCCTGGGTAGAGCAATACTTGAGACACTGGGTTGATCAACAAGGCCAGAATAATTGGGTTTCATACCTTCCTTTAGCAGAATATGCCCATAACTCTTGGCCTCATGATATTACCAAGAGAACTCCCCATGAACTCCTGTTCGGAATCAACCCTCAAATCAAAGTTAACCCACTAGAGGAAGCAAATTCCCCCACTGTGACCGAATGTCTTGTCGAACTCCAACAAGCCCGTTTACACACTGCACAAGCTCTTCTTAGACGATACAAAAGCCGAGAAGCACAGATACAATATGAAGTAGGACAACATGTTTGGTTAGAAGGAAAGAATCTACCCTTCAATATCCCTTCATGCAAGCTAGCCCCAAAAAGATATGGACCCTTTACCATCACACAAAAGATTTCCAATGTTGCCTACAAATTAGACCTTCCAAAATACCTCAAGGTGCACAACATGTTCCATATCGATCTATTAACACCATATAAGGAGACGGAACAATATGGACCAGTGTTTGTTCCTCCACCGCCTGACATTATCAATGAACATGAGGAACAAGAAATCAAAGCCATCCTTGATGTACGACGAAAAGGGAAAAGCTGTCACTTGCAATACCTAATCAAATGGAAAGGTTTCCTGTCATCAGAGAATGAATGGGTGGGAGCACTCACATGCACACAGAAGATCTTATTAAGCAATTCCATACTTCGCAATTGACGAAAGATAAAAGGATGACAAAATGAAGCTACGACCATCCAACCCACTACACTCCATTCCCACTGCAATGTCTTCACCCTCTAACACCCCACTTCCACCGACTCTCTTATTGAAGGCTGCTTGAGGTCTATCAGTATTCACATTGATCTGATCTACTTTGATAATCTCACTGTCGCTGTCTATAACACTGCTTTGATTGGAAACCTCTGGACCCTAGCTAGAGCTGGGAACCATGAAGAATCCCCTCTGCCCACTATATGTGAACTAGCTCATCCCCCACTCTACACTACATCAACATCACCACCACCACCATTCCCCATCACTGATGAAGAACTACAGGTTTGGCAAGCGCAGAATTTGTACCTCTTCAATGAACTGCCCTCAAACATCTCTCCCCTTTCCTCTCCCACTGATGGACTATTCCTGCAAGATCACCCTGGCGCTGACTGGTTGTTCAATCATCTGAGGAACAAACAGTATCACCCTCTTCTCATCAACCACAACGGTTGAGTTGCTGTGGCCAAATATGTCAAATATAATATGGAGTCGTCCATACCTACTATTGAAGGCACTATGGGACTTCATCAACCTGTTGTTGAAATTGAACTGCACTACCCTAACGGTGATCAAGGCCTCCCTCGTTTGAAAAATCAAGAATCGGCTCTTGACGATGGAAATTGTTTTGGGTGCTCCACCAGACTCTTTCTCACTTCCAGCTAGCACCTCCATGCATGCCACCCACACCTTCGGCTTCGGGTTGTTGTCACCCCAATTGCTGGCTGCCTTCTCCTGGGTTAGTTTGTCAATCAGAACGGTGTTGTCGGCTTCAGTCCATTTTGAATTCCCGGTTCCAGACTGTTCACCTTCAGCCATTTCCAATTCCATTTTTTTGCTATCCTTCTTAGTCATAGTGGCTTGTGGAGATAGGAAGAGTGGGAGACGGAGATGTGGGACACATCCAGTGTTCCAGATTGGTCACATGGCCCATTGGAGCAGCATGTAATTACATGCATTTACTACATACAATACACGACAAATTTGATCAAGTGGGGTGCTCTAGTGGCACACTCTTCTGCCGCCCTGACGTCTACACTGATAGTTATCCCACATAGCAAGGGCAATCATGTCCCTGCACTCTGCTGCCCAGTTTTGCTCTTCATTGCCAATGGCCCGCTTTGTTACGATCGTAGTCTGACTTAGACCCGACACGCGATGGCAAGTAACGTGACTTAGCAACTCGTGTCAACACGCAAAGGTGTGACTTGTCTTGAGGACTCTTGAAAGAGCCTCCCTAAGAGAGCGATGACTAAAAGCGGGGTAGGAAAGAACCCGAGTAGATTCAATAATGGTACAAGAGAGTCAAGCTGTCGACCACATCAGTCGACAGCTACCTTATAACCGATTCTTGACTGTACGCCTTCGTCAGCGATACAGCCACTACTACTAATGCTGAATAACGTCCACTAATACAAACGCCACAACTACTACCCTCAGTCATCGTACGGTAAGCTTCTCAGTCATCGTACAGTAATACTATCAGTAATCATCATCATAAGAATGTATAAGCCGGTCAGCGACGTCATGCCTTCATGTGCCTCTACGTCTCATGACTTATGGGTTAGGTCAGATACATACCATGACCTGGGACGTAACATCACCCCCTTTACAAGGGTGAGCGCCCACGCTCCACAACCCAACTCGTTACCGTGGTAAGTCCGACATCCGTCTCGTGCTTGTCGCGCACCCGTCGAAGGGCATGAGCGCGTCCCAACCGCCTGGACGAGTGCATGGCCCTGTCGATGTGGACGAAGATGTCGTCCTCAAGCTTCTTGATGGCTTGTTCGAGCTCGGCCACGACTTCCATGGACGTGCGGTAGTGTCTCACCTCAGCTTGGAGGGAGATGTCCCCCAGCCTAGCGAGAGCCTCATCTACCTGTCGCTTTCCACGGAAGTCAGTGCGGAAATAGCCGAGCTCTTCACGAGTGTACTCAGCTGCGGGGCCCATGTCTCGGCATGGTTCGGCGTGGATATTGGCGCGGTAGATGGGGGAATACTTCCCCATCGTCCCGAACACCTCGGGGTTGTCTAGCATGTGGACACGCACGTACTTGGCCGGGATTCAACGTCCTTCGTGCTCGATGACCATTGGTACCCAATTCATCCCGTTGTTGAGGATGAATCCGCCGGGAGTAGGCGATACGGCACGGATAGGGAGCCGCGTCGCATACGTTCGGCGCGTAGCGAAGGGCGATGGGTCGCTTCCTTCCCTCGTATAGGGGGGTAGACCGCGCGCTTCGTATCCCTGTTCCGCCATTGGTCCGTAGACAACAGCAATTGGCGGTGGTCGGCGCGTCTCATCTTCGGCTTCTCCGGTAGTGGCGCGGATGTGGGGAGGTATAGGCACGGGAGCGCAGTGGCAATAGTTGGGGGGGTTGTCGCACTGGATGCAGACGACCCTGGCTGCGTGGTAGGACTCGTCGCTGCTGTCGTCTTCATCTTCACTGTCGGTAGCGTCATCGACAGCGGTGGCGAGTGAAGTGGCGGAGGTGTGGTTGCTACCGACGACGGTGGTAGTAAGGGAGCTGGCGGACTGGTTGAAACTCGCCTCGTTAATAGGTGTATCCTCATCCTCCTCTCCGCTGCCGTCCTCTTCACCACCTGATCCGTCCTCCATGCTGTCATTACCTCCTTCAATAGGCTGTATTCCCGCCTCATCGTCCTCCACTCTTCCGCTTGCGGGTGTGGGGAATCGCCGGCGAGCCTCGGCCAGGTCTCGGGCGGCTTGGTCTCGTTCGGCGACGGCTCTGACATGTTCGAAGGCCGAACAGAACTGGTCGTCAATGTTGTTGTTTCTGTCGTAGGTATCGAGGGTGTCGACGTGGGGGATGGCGATCTCGTCAAGGTTGATAATGGAGAGAGGGACATGAGCCATTGAGTGAGTGGGTTGGGAGAATGATACTTCCAACGGCTCTGACGAAGCTGCCTTTATGTGAATTTCAGCTTTCGGGTTTAATCATGCGAATTTCTTTATCTCTTCCTCCGCGTGGACGTCGTTCCACGGGACCCACTGATTTTCCGAGTCCGCATATCCCTTCCATTTGATGAGGTATTGAAGCTTGCGCCCTCGACCCCACCTTCTGGAATCTATTACTCTTTCGACCTCGTATTCTTCCACGCCTTCGACCAGTTCTGGTGGTGGGCGCAGATAGTTTGCGCCGTGCATACGTGTTTCTTTGTAAGGCGTCAATAGATCTGTATGGAACACGTCATGTATCTTCCATTGCGGGGGTAATTTGAGCCGGTAGTTCACAGGGGACATCACCTGTACGACTTCGAACGGTCCCTGTCTTCTGGGCGCAAGCTTGGCGGCTGGTTGATTGATTCGCAGGTTGCGCCCATCTAACCATACCTGGTCTCCCAGGGCGTATCTTGGTGTGTCTTTGTTTTTGACCCATGACTTCTGGGCCTTGATCATGTTCTCCTGCGCGCTCCGACAGGCTTCCTTTAGTTGTTCCATCCTGGTAGATACGCTGGGCAGGCTGATGGTTCCTGGCGCCCATTTATCTCTAGGATGATACCCCATCAGTGTAAAGAATGGGGTCTGTTTCGTGGTGCTGCTTATCATGTTATTGTGGGCAAACTCCGCTAGGGGTAGTTGCAGGGCCCAGTTGTCTTGCCGTTCATTGGCCCATAGCCGGAGATATTGTTCCAGCCACTGATTTGTGCGTTCTGATTGTCCGTCCGTCCTGGGGTGATAGGCCGTTGATATATTCTGCTGAATTTGAAGGGTTTTGCATAATTCCCTCATGAACTTTGCCGCAAAGCGAGGGTCCCGATCGCTGATTATCTTGCTAGGGAGTCCGAACCGCGGGAGCACTTTCTGAGCGTACAACATCGCGGTTTCTTCTCCAGTTATTGTTTCTCGGCAGGGTATGAATATCGCCGCTTTGGAACAATCATGGTCTGTGATCGTCAGTATTGAGTCATAGCCATTTGATGGTGGTAGTTTAGTGATGAAGTCCACTGCGATTACTTCGAATGGGGTGGCTCCTTCTTGAGGGTAAATTGGCTCGAATGGTGCTTTGGTAGGGCGTGTGTTGACCTTGTGTCGTTGACACTCTGCGCACCCTCGTACGTAGTCTATGACATCGTTCTTCATGTTGGGCCACCAATAATGCCGGCTTAGCAATTCTTGTGTTTTTGCTATTCCTGGGTGTCCTGCCGTTAATGCATCATGGTATGGTTTGATGACCTCCCTTAGTTCTTCGTCTTTTGTCGTGGTGACCACTACTCTTCCGTTCTTGAACCATACCCCCTCTATCTTCTTGAGTTCATGGGGACTCACCCATGCTTTGATTCGGGTTTCTTCTTGTTTGATGGGTGTTGGTGTAGTCCCCGTGACTGTTCGTATGAATATTTTGTTTGGTAGGACCGTGATTCGATCGTTATCCTTGTCACCAGTGTCGTAGTCTGGTCTTCTGGATAACGCGTCCGCTCTACCATTGGCTCGTCCTTTGAGATAGTGTATCTCAATATCGTATTCTTCCAATTCCAGTACCTCTCGGGCTACTCTTCGACTGATCTTCTGTGGGTCTCGCCAGTATTGTAGGTTCATATGGTCTGAGAATACTCTGACCTTATGCGGCGACCCCACCAATAGGTACCTCCAGTTTCGTAACGCCTTCACGATGGCTAGTAGTTCCAGATTGTATATGTCGTAGTTCCGTTCGGCTTCGTTGAGGGTGGCCGAATAGAAAGCTATCGGATGTCTCTTGCCATCGGATCCCTTCTGCATTAGTACAGCTCCCACTGCGAATCCTGATGCGTCTACTTCAAGGTCGTATTGTTCTTTTGGATCTGGGTGAGCGAGAACCGGGTTGCTCGTTATGCATTCTTTGAGCGTTTCGAAGGCGGTTTGGTGGGCTGGTCCCCAACGCCATTCGGCGTCCTTCCTCGTTAGCTCATTCATTGGTTTGGCGATGTTCGCGAATCCTCGAATAAAGGGATGGTAAAAATTGCAAAAACCCAAAAAACTGCGTACGTCCTTGACTTTTGACGGTATCGGCCACGTGCGGACACCCGCGACCTTTACTGGGTCCATGCGCGTCATCCCCTTTTCAAGGATTACCCCAGGTAATCAATAGACGGAACGTGGAATGCGCATTTCGATAATTTGAAGTAGAGATCGTGGGCGGCTGCGACTGCGAGAATGGCGGACACTGCCGCTGTGTGCGCCATGTTTGTTTGATGAAGGGAGCCACAGTCGTTAGTGGCGACGGCGATGTCATCCATATAAATTCGTATTTGAGTGCCTTCTGTGGCGAATTTTGCGATGACTGGTTGGTATATCTCGTTCATGAAAGCCTGGAAGGTCGCTGGTGAGTTGCAAAGTCTGAAATACATAACCGTAGGTTCAAAAAGTCCTTGTCTCGTTTTGAACGCTGCTTTGTGTTCGTCACCTTCCTTGATTCTGATGTTGTTATATCCTTGTCGAACATCGAACTTTGAAAACATAACCGCTCCTCCCAGGTCGCGCATGAGGTCTGTTATTAGAGGTAGCGGATATTGGTTCTTTACCGTCCACCGATTTATCGCACGGTAGTCTTGGACTGGTCGAAGTTTTCTGTCCTTTTTCTTGATGAAAAAGAACGATGATGCGTAAGGCGATTGTGAGGGTCTGATATACCCTTTGGCGAGATGTTCGTCGATGAAGGCGTCCAAGGCTTCATCTTCTGTCCGAGTCATTGGATAGAGTCGACAGGTGATGGATGTCGGTGCGTTAGGTTGGAGTGTGATAGCGTGGTCGCAGGATCGTCTGTTTGGTAACCTTGTTGAGGCTTCCTCGTCAAATACCTTGCGATATGCTTCGTATTGCGGCGGTAATACGGCACTTTTCTCCTCCTTGGGTTTTGCCGTGATAGCGTGTTCGACTGCGGGGATCATCACTCTTCATCCGCGCATTTCTTCCTCTTCTAGTTGTTGTTCGATATTCTTCGTTAAGAGATGAGCTAGTACATTTCTTCGGTTGTTCGCGTTGACTGTCTTGATAGTGACGGGAAGGTGGCTTTGATCGATTGTTCCTTGCTTCCAATCGAACTGTGGTTCGTAAGCTGCCAACCATGGATACCCAAACAATAGATCTTCTTTTCCTATGTTGGTGACCAGGAACCTCATTTCTTTGTCATTTCCATTTACATTGATGTGGAGAATGACATAGTGAGTTATTTTTCCGGCCTTGTTTGTCGTATTGTCGATGTTGTATATTCGTTTCGGTGTGTCTAATGGTCGTGTTTTTATCCCCATTCGCTGGAGAAAGCGTTCGCTCACGAAGTTGTCAGTGGCTCCTGAGTCCACTAGTGCTTTTATCTCGGCCGTGTTGTAATGCGTGTGTAACTGAACTGGAATTCGCATAGAACGATAGCGCATGATATACACAGAGTTACAATGAAGTGCCCTCACCCAGGCCGTCGGGTTTAGGCGTTTGAAAAATCCGTCCCCATCAACTTTTGCAAGATGAGGTCCTTCACATCTTCTCCTTCGCTGGCTACTCCTCTTAGCCAGTCGTCGGCCTTGTCTTCGTCGGTTTTCGGTCTTTCCTCAACACTCCTGATCTGCTGGCGTCTGTTTCTCCTTGGTTGGCGACAGTCTCGACTGATGTGCCCCATTTTGTCGCAGTTGTAGCAACGGACTTGGCTAAAGTCCGCTTTATTGTTTCGTTGCCTTTGCAGATACCCCCCTCGTGGAGGGAAAGGAGGTCGTGGGGTATTGACGATGTCTTCTGCTCCCGCGAGTCTTCCTCTGACTCGATCCGCCGATGTATCCATGGCATCGGGGTGTGGTAATGGGGCGAGTAATTTTGCCAATGCTCCCATTTGGTTTCTGTTAGTGGGTCCTTTAAACAGGTCTAGGTTCCCGCGTACCGTCTGCATGTGGATCCACTTTTGTTGTCTTTTGAGAGCCGATGCTCTCCAGTCTTCGTAAGTTCTGGGGTCGTCATGTTGGTACATTGCTTCATAGAGCGTCCTCGGTAACCCTTTTATGAAGTATTTCAGAGTTTGTTCTGCGTTGATGTCGTAACCCGCGTAGCAAACGAGTTGTTCGAATAGAGCGATATAATCGTCTATCTTTCCTTCCTTCATCTTGATTCCTGCATCTAGCTGAGCCTGGGCTCTTTCCTTGCTGAGTACATCAGCGAATTGTCGTCGGAAGGCTTGCAGAACATTGTTCCACAGCCTGTTGTCGAACTGGCTGACACCTCGTGATACTTCTCGTATCAACCATTGATTGGCTGACATGACCCAGGCGTTAACCAGGTCCCCTTGAACGTAAGTGAGGAACAACATAGCTTTTTGATATTTGTTCCTCATTGCCGTATTGCTTGCGTTGACTCCCACGTAGATTTCCCATTGGAGTATGAAACCCTCGACTTTTGATCGTTCTCCGCTGAACAGATTTGGGGGGTTTCCTATGAACTTGTCCATGGCATTGCCGACTCCATGAGGTGCTCCGGGCGGTCCTCCTCCCATGGGTGGTGGTCCTCCTCCTCCCATGGGTGGTCCTCCTCCTCCCATGGGTGGTCCTCCTCCTGGCTGCATTGGCGGTCCTCCTGGTGGGCCTTCTCCTTGATTTTGTTGTCTGTAGGCCCTCCCTATTTGCTCGAATGGTCTAGGAGGTGGTTCGTTGTAGTCAAAGTCGAACCCTCCTGGTTGATCTGGCTCGTCTGGCCCCATGGCTCGTCGAGCTGCTTGTACGTCTTCTGGGTCCATGTTTACAACATGGCCTGTCCTTTCGTCGATGACCAATGGCATAGGTTCTTCGACCTGTGTTTGAGTGGCCATCCTAATTGGGTCAGGGATGTGTAACGTAGCTGTTTGCGTGATAATTTCTTCTACAGCAGGTTCCTCTTCTTGAATGTAGATAACTTCTGGCTCGTTCTCTGTTAATGGAGTTTGAGCCCGTTCACTGATGTGACTGGTGTCCGTCCTTGCTGGCGTCCTGTGCTGGAGTTCTGGCGATCGAGGTTCTGAGAGCCTTTCTTCTTCTTGTGCTCCGTCGATTACTCCTTGCTCTTCAATGTCGCGAGCGTCTGATAGTGGTATGTTGCAATTGAGGTCGTCTCCGGCTGGCCTAGCCGCTTCGAAGTATTCTTGTGTTCGGTTCCACCTGAGTTCTACCCAACAACACCTTCCGTGATGAAAGATGATTGGGTGAAAGTGTTGCGCTGTAGCTGCCTCGGCGTAGTAGCCAGTGTTGAAGTGTTCTAATGCTCCGCTTCGCCTGTCGTCTGGGATTGTCCTCCAACGGATCCGGTTGATAACGTATCTTGCAGGGGCGTCTCTTTCCCTGGAATTGATTAGAAAGGGTTGGAAATCCCAACCGTCTTTGGTTGTGATTGGCGCCACGGCGTGTAAGGAGAGCTTGACTCTAATGTTACGATCGTAGTCTGACTTAGACCCGACACGCGATGGCAAGTAACGTGACTTAGCAACTCGTGTCAACACGCGAAGGTGTGACTTGTCTTGAGGACTCTTGAAAGAGCCTCCCTAAGAGAGCGATGACTAAAAGCGGGGTAGGAAAGAACCCGAGTAGATTCAATAATGGTACAAGAGAGTCAAGCTGTCGACCACATCAGTCGACAGCTACCTTATAACCGATTCTTGACTGTACGCCTTCGTCAGCGATACAGCCACTACTACTAATGCTGAATAACGTCCACTAATACAAACGCCACAACTACTACCCTCAGTCATCGTACGGTAAGCTTCTCAGTCATCGTACAGTAATACTATCAGTAATCATCATCGTAAGAATGTATAAGCCGGTCAGCGACGTCATGCCTTCATGTGCCTCTACGTCCCATGACTTATGGGTTAGGTCAGATACATACCATGATCTGGGACGTAACACGCTTGGCCAGTCTTGCTGTTCTGTGAGCCACCCGAGCCAGTTCCACGTCAGGTGTATCCAACTTGGTATCATCGGCTATATTGGTAGGGTCAAAGGCACAAATGAAATTGTGCAATACTGCTAGTCTGCTAATCAATCATGATTGCACCTTGGGTCAATATTCCTGGGCAATCACAAGAACCTTGAAGTGACACTTGATCACGCCAAATATTCGCTCTATTACATTGCAAAGCCGCGCATGCCTGTAGTTGAATAACTCCTTGTGGCTTTGGGGTCTATACAGTATATTGTCATCATCCCATGGAGTGCATGAATCAATAGACTGGCCTATTGGCACTGGAGCCCCACTCCTTCAGATGGTACCTAACACCGTGATAAGGGACTAGCAGGGCGTCCGAATTTCCATACCCAGCGTCGGCTAGGTAGTAGCACCCGTCGGGTATCCAAAAGTCTTGTCTCCACACATGCTCAAATACACAGCTGTCAGCTGTGCTACCTTCCCACCTGGGTAACACATACAGAAACTGCATATTCATAGAGCACGCTGCAAGAACATTTTGAGAGATCTGGCCTTTCCTATCCCAGAACCTGACACGCATTGACTCCAGGACAAATGCCAGGATGTGGGATCCATCTATTGCACTGATACAATCCCTGAAATAAGGCCAGAAGTTGATCGAGTCCCTGATCTCAAGTGGAACCAGGGAATTACGCGTTGGAAGCTTGACATAGGTGCTGTAAATCTTCTCTGATGTAAGGGCGTCCAAGATCTGATGAATAGACTTTGTAATGGTATCTGCACTCCATTGAAACTGCTCTTGGAGTGCACAGTTTGATAATCCCTGATGTGTGTAGTGCAGGAAGATGGTGACTTGCTCCTCTGCTGATATGTGACGGGTATCAACAATACCGGTGTCTTTCCCAAGCACAGAAACGAGTCTAGTGAATACATGCTTGCGGAGACCAATCTCATTGTGAAATCTTCTGTCATGCCCACTGAGAAGCTCCTCAAGCCAACACTGACCAGACAGCCAAGAAGTGTGAACAGGCACGTGATTGAACCGATCCGCATATTGTAATGTCACGTCCCTGCTTATAGACAAGAGGAGAAGTCTGGCCGTGGCCACAAGATTGATCATTTGGATGACAAATGCTTCAGCTGGAGGAATTGTGGCAATCACAGCACCAGCCAGGAGGATGTATGCACGCAACTACCCTTTCGGGTAAGAGGAGATAAGATAAAGTGATGAAGTTTATCACTGAGATCACATCGATTTGTTACACAGGTCACGCTTAGTCAGTCACACACTGAAAAAATCTATTCTGTATCTAACACGACACAATATGGGGTTTGGGAGACCAGTACTACTTTTTTAGTTCCGCACCTGACAAAAATCTGCAGGTCGTGCCATAGAGATCGCACGTGGGAATTATTTTTCACATCCGTGCACCGGACGGGCTCTAAGGGTAACTCCATGGAAACTAATAAAAAGAGTAAAATTAGCACTTTACCAGGCTAGCAGAGTGCTGGTTGTATCATTGTGCTTACTGTATGGATCACTGACTGAGGATAACTGATGCATTACAATACGCTGACTGATATACTGTGGATGATTACTGATATGTAGTGGGGGTGCATTGCTGACAAAGGTGTGCACCTACAAGTTGTTATAAGCCTACTACTGACTGATGTAGTTGGTAGCTTGACCTTTTTGTACCACCAACAAAGTCTGGTTTTGTCTCTTCCATTCACAACTTGTCTTAGGGTGGTACCTTCAAGTATCCACAACTCATGTGCTTACATCAGCATGGGCAGCATCGACATCTTTGGCAGCATTGGCAGCTACTGATCTTACATAAGCATTGGCAGCTACATTGGCAGCTCCTTTGGCTACTCTTTTAGTAGCTCTCTTGACAGTATCCTAGGAGCTTTGGCAGCTGCCCTACCTTTCACCATTGCATCTTTTGGCTCAAGTCAAGCCAGTGCATAGTCTGCACATTACATTGAGGTGGGGAGAGAGGGTGGTAGAGTGATGTTATGTGACAAGGTGACACATGACCCAGAGTTGTGCATGCAGAGGCTAGCAGGAGATAAGTCAAAGAGGGAGAGAGAGAGTGGGCAAGGTATGGCAGACAGAGTTTTCGAGAACAACTGGATGATCATTTACAGTCCCACAATCACATACAATTTATACTACAAGGAGCCTGGGTAAATATGAAGTGAAGTGGGAAAATCATATGACATCAAAATGGTATCAGCACATTGTGCAGGATTGGGGTCACAGGAAGTTAATCAAGTTGGTAGAATGATAGAGGTGAGCTGTAAGTACAGGTAGAAAAGGTCTGATGACAATCAAATGGTTGGGGATGAAGGAATTGAGGTAATAAGGCTGGGAATATTGTGTGGCCACATGCTTGTGACAGCAGGTTTGGTGCACTCAAGCTTGGTCTGGGATTGTAACCTAGATACTGTAGAATAATGTAACATCAGTCTGGGTGGTATAGTAACAGCGCAATGGCTGTGTGTTTCAAAGATTAGGCCAGTTTCATGGACTCAGCATTGTCACTGGGGTCCACTGGGTTGCCAGCCTGAGTTGGTCTGAACAGGATCACAGCACAATTCTGCAGTTCTTGGGCTTGTTCTCAATGCCACAGGTATGCACAGGTATACCCATGATAATCACTACTTCCACTCCCTGTCTCCCTTTCCCTGTCTTCATCCTTCATCCTCCCATCTCCCATCTCCCACTTCCTGTCACCCTCCCTCTCCTCCTCACTAATGCATCATCCACCCAGCACCCTTCGGGCCTTTGCACATATGTCCAACCCTAGTCTCAGCAGTTCAATCCCATCTTTCACAGCTCATGTCTCTCTCCCTCACTTCCCTCTCTCCCCTTCTCCCTCCCTGACAACTGAAATTATTTATTTTTATCAGCTAAAAGTTGATGCTCAGGTAAGGGTTTAAAATGGTTCTCAGATAGACTTTTAGTTTTCTCCTCAATCCAAGCAGGCCAGACCACACTCAGGATGCAAAAGGTAAACAACTCTCAAGCAGGCATTCATTAAGAGTTTTTGACAATTCACACAGATCTCACACCAGGCGCTTGGCATTTTCCATTTAATTTTAACTCTGATTTCTTTTGTAAAAATTCCATATTAAAAATAAAAATTTGTGTAAATTACAAACAAACAAAAAGAACGTGTAAACAATGCGTGTTTGTGTATCAACATAAACAACCCCCACATTGCCTGCCCCCCCTCTTTCCGTGCACATCATCTGCGCACCCCCCTGTGGTTCCAATGGGCATGCAAACGTGGCCACGTTGCACATGCCCCTTGTGGCTGCATGGATGCCCACCTGTATGCCCTCCTTGTGGCCATGTGGCCACCCCTTGCGTGCCCCCCTGATGCAGCACCCTCACCCGCCCCTTCCTATTGGCACCCTCTTCCACCCTTCTCCCAGCATGCGCCATGGCATGGCATGCCCCTCGCCTGTCCCCTTTGCACCCAAGCCAGGGCGTTGGGGCACATGGTGCGCTCCACCCGGTGCACACCCTCCACCCCAGTTGTGCACAGACCAGGCTGGTGGGCAGGGTGCCTCCCCTCCCTATGCTCCCCACGCTGCCAGCCCCTCTCCTTTATGTGCAAGGTGGGGGCGAAGGGGTGCAGGGGATAGCACTGCTTTGTGGGCAAGGCAGGGGCGAAGGGGCGTAGGGTGGAAGCATCGCCCCGGCACTTCTGCCAGGGCTGCGCAACCCCACCAACTGAGGCACAGGAAGGACTGCACCACCCAGTCCCTGTGCCTCGGCTGCCCCACCCGGTGGTGCCTGTGTCCAGGCACAGGAGCGGGGCAACGTGCAAACCAGGCGT
>WITN01001293.1:0-20851 GCA_015025155.1 Lactarius quietus
GTAACGCCTGATGTGAAACACCCCAGAAGTCTTCCATATCACCACGTGTGATGCTGATAAGACTTGCGCCCTCCATATTGGAGTTGCGCCCACTTTTGTGCATAACGGAGTACCCTAATATGGTAATCATATGTACGATACTACTGTAAATGTCGTAACTGCTATAGATAAGATACATATGTACTTATTACGTTTCAACAGTTTCGTCGCGTGCGGAGGCCTGCGCGATACCCTTCAGTGCTTCACAACACCTCCCTGATCCCGAGACCTGGGCTTGGGTTGTAATTGGGTTGTTTTCCCATAGCAGAGGCAACTCAGCTCGTCACCAGAAACAGAGCACAAGCCAAGGCCTTTATCCTCCAGTGGGAAGTATACGCTGGAGTAAACACCAACCACTCAGCAATAAGGAACAAGTACCAAAATGCTATGTTGTTCCTCACATACATTCAGGGAAATGCGGTTAACCAATGGGTTATGTCCGCCAGCCGCTGGCTAGTAAATGAAGTAGCCACAGGCACAAGCCAATTCAACAACAGGCTATGGGAAAACCTGCTCAATGCCTTTCAGTGACAATTTGGCGACATTTTAAGCAAAGAACGAGCCCAAGCCCAGCTTGACGCTGGCATCCACATGAAGGACGGCAAGATAGATGACTATATTGCCCTCTTCGAACAGCTAGTTCGCCATTCAGGGTACAACATCAACATGAAACAAACCCTCAAGTACTTCACAAAAGGACTACCGCGAGCCCTATACAAAACCATGTACCAACATGACGACCCCTGAAACTACAAAGAATGGAGGGAATCTGCCTTAAAGAGGCAACAAAAATGGATTCACATGCAAACAGTTTGAGGGAACCTGGACGCCTTCAAACCGGGACAAGCTCCCAGTGGAGCATTAGCTAAGTTACTCGCGCCACTCCGGAGCGATGATCAAATGGACATGTCTGCAGATTGAGTACGAGGACGACTAGCCGGAGCAGAAGAAGTACTCCACAACTACAAACGAAATGATAACCCACCACGTCCACCATATCCACCGCGAGGGGGGTTCCTTCAAAGAGGATTCAAACGTGACCATAGCCAAACGCAGTGTTACAACTGCCAGAAGATGGGCCATATCAGTCGTGACTGCAGGCAACCTCGACGACACCGCAAGGTACAAACACGAACAACGGAAACTGCGCCAACTAAAGAAGAAAAGGCAGCGGAATGGTTACGAGGGGTCACAAGTGACAATGAGGAAGTAAAAGACCTGGTCCTACAGCAATTAATGGGGCAGGATTTTGGAAGCGCCTAAACCGGCGGCCTGGGTGAGGGCAATACATTGTAACTCTGTGTATGTTACGTGCGAGCTGCATGTGAGCCTGACTTAGGCGACGTAGGATGAACGCGGTGACTTAGCAAATCCTCAAGTGTGAAGGCTGAGTAATCGTCTCAATGCTCGAAGGCAGAGTTCGGCTTATTCACTAGATACAAGCAGTTGTATCTAGACTGCGTTGGTCTTCCAGGGTCCTTGTCAGGGAAAAGAGACGAGACCAAGACCAATTGATTGAGAAGGTGAGAAGAGTACAAGAAATCCAAGGTGTCGACCACAACAGTCGACAGCCGCCTTATAACTAACTATGGGCGCCCACTCTCAACAGTGATGACACATAATCCTAATACTACTACTCAGCACCTGCTAGTCACTCACTAAGAGCATCAGTCATCATATAGTACAGCTCACTAAGAGCATCAGTCATTGTATCGTACAGGGATTAGTTCGTCCACTTGATAGGTAAGCTTCAGGAGCGACTTGTCATCCTGCTTACTATTGTTCGATCGTTACAGTGTACATTATGCACTACCATTCTATGTGAGTACCAGTGTCCATCCACGCTGTTATGGTCACGTTTGACCCGAGGTCTGACTTAGACCCAACTACATGGTGGAAGCGTGAAGGGACTTAGCAACGTGAGTCTACGCACACAGGCGAGACTATGATGACGTAAGGACACCTGAAAGTGCCTTCCTAAGGGAGCAACCCTCAACCGGGACTTTCGAGGGTGGAAGCCGAGTGGATTCGAGAGATGATACAAAAGAGTAAAGCTGTCGACTACATCAGTCGACAGCCGCCTTATAACTAACGCTGGTGGTATGCCTTCGTCAGCAATACCGCCACTACTACTACTGCTGGGTAATCGTCCACTACAACTATCAGTAATCAACATAAGTAATCATGAGTAAGGAGGCGTCGCCTCAGTAAGCGAACACGACAGGATGAGTAACCAGACAAGGGAAGACGTAATAGTACATGGGTAAGCCTCAGGAGCGACTCGTCATCCTGCTTACCTGCCCAAGCGGCGAATCATAACATCACCCCCTTTACAAGGGTGAGCGCCCACACTCAACTACCCAATTAGTCACGGTCGTTAGCCCCACGTCCGTCTCATGTTCATCGCGTACCCTCCGAAGGGCATGTGCGCGCCCCAACCTGGCTGCTGAGTGTCGTGCTCGATCACCGTGGACGTAGATGTTGTCCTCGAGCTTCTTGATGGCCGCCTCGAGTTCCGCGATAACCTCCATGGATGCGCGGTAGCGCCTTACTTCGGCTTGGAGGGATATATCCCCAAGCCTAGCAAGGGCCTCATCTACCTGTCGCTTTCCACGGAAGTCAGCGCGGAAATATTGTAATTCCTCCCTATTGTACTCAGCTGCTGGGCCCATGTCTCGGCAGGGTTCCGCGTGGATGTCGGCGCGGTATATTGGCAAGTACTTCCCCATCGTCCCATACACCTCCAGGTTGTCGAGCATCCTGACCCACATGTATTTGGCGGGATGCGACGTCCGTCGTGCTTGATGACCATCGGCACCCAATTCATCCCGTTGTTGAGGATGAATCCACCGGGAGTAGGCGATATGGCACGGAGAGGGATCCGCGTGCCATACGCTCCGCGCGCGTTGATCGGTGAGGGGTCTCGGGCCTCGGCATATGGTGGGAGACCTCGCGCCTCGTAACCCTGTTCGGCCGTTGGTCCGTAGACAACAGCAATTGGAGATGGTCAGTGCGGTTCATCGTGGGCTTCGCCGGTAAGGACGCGGACTTGGAAAGGTACAGGTGCGGGAGCGCAGTGGCAATAGTTGGGGGGATTATCGCACCGTGTACAGACGACTCGAGCGACGTGATAGGACTCGTCGCTCTCGTCGTCTTCGTCTTCGCTATCGTCGTCACTGATATAGTCGACGGCTGTGGTGGAAGTGTTGGCGGCGGAGGGCTGGACGAAGCTCTCCCCATCAACAGCTGTATCCGCATCCTCCTCTCCGCTGCCATCCTCTTCACTACCTGATCCTGTCTCCACGACTCCATTACCTCCTTCAAGAGGGAGTAGTCCTCCCTCATCTTCTTCCACTCGTCCGCTGGCTGGTGTAGGGAATCGCCTGCGCGCTTCAGCGAGGTCTTGTTCCCGCTGCTCTTGCTCTTCTCTGTCTTGCTCGGCGACTGCTCGGACTTCTGCCATGGCTGAGCAGAAGGGGTCGTCGACATTGTTGCTGTGGTCGTAGGTGGTAAGAGTATTGGTGTAGGGGATCTCGTCAAGGGAGACAATGGCGAGAGGGACATTGGTCATTGTATGAGGAGGCGGAGGAGGTGATGGGGCGAATGATCCTGTCAAGGCTGATTTTATGTAAGTTTCAGCCTTCAGATTTAGTCGTGCGAACTTCCTTATCTCTTCCTCCGCGTGAACGTCGTTCCACGGGACCCACTGGTTTTCTGAGTCTGCATACCCCTTCCATTTGATGAGGTACTGAAGTTTGCGCCCTCGACCTGACCTTCTGGAGTCTATCACTTTTTCGACCTTGTATTCTTCCACACCTTCAATCAATTCAGGTGGTGGGCGCAGGTAGTTTACGCCATGCATGCGTGTTTCTTTGTAAGGTGTCAGCAGATCTGTGTGAAACACGTCATGTATTTTCCACTGCGGGGGTAATTTGAGCCAGTAATTCACAGGGGACATCACCTGTGTGACCTCAAATGGACCCTGCCTCCTGGGCGCCAGCTTTGGAGCTGGTTGATTGGTTCACAGGTTGCACCCATCTAGCCATACTTGGTCCCCTGGGGCGTATCTGGGCGTATCTTTGTGCTTGACCCATGACTTCTGGGCCTTTATCATGTTTTCCTGCACACTCCGACGGGCTTCTGTCAATTGTTCTAACCTGGTAGATACGCTGGGCAGGCTGATTGTCCCTGGCGCCCATTTATCTCTAGGATGATACCCCATTAGCGCGAAGAATGGGGTCTGTTTTGTGGTGCTGCTTATTGTGTTGTTATGGGCGAACTCCGCTAGGGGTAATTGTGAGGCCCAATTGTTCTGTCTCTCGTTTGCCCAAAGTCGCAGGTGCTGCTCCAGCCACTGATTGGAGCGTTCCGATTGTCCATCCGTTCTTGGGTGATAGGCGGTTGATATGTTCTGTTGGATTTGAAGGACTTGACATAATTCCCTCATGAATTTGGCCGCGAATCGAGGATCTCGATCGCTTATAACTTTGCTGGGTAAGCCGAATCGTGGGAGTACCTTCTGGGCATAGAGTATCGCCGTGTCTTCGCCTGTCATCATTCTTGGCAAGGAATGAATATTGATGCCTTTGAACAGTCGTGGTCCGTGATGGTGAGTGTTGAATCGTACCCATCAGAAGGAGGTAACTTAGTTATAAAGTCCACCGCGATGACTTCAAATGGAGTGGCTTCTGGTCGCGGGTATATGGGAGCGAGTGGTGCCTTCGTTGGCCGAGTATTGACTTTGTGCCTTTGACATTCGGCACAACCTTGTACATAGTTAGTGACGTCTTTCTTCATCTGAGGCCACCAGTAGTATCGAGCCATTAACTCGAGTGTTTTGTTTATTCCTGGGTGACCGGCTGTCAGTGTGTCGTGATGTTGTTTGATAACCTCCCTCAAATCATCACACTTGCGACTAGTGATGACGACTTTTCCATTTTTGAACCATACACCATCGATTTTCTTGAGTTCGTGAGGGCTAATCCACGAATTGATTTGTTTTGCGTGTTGTTTGATCGTTGGTGACATGGTTTCGGTGGTTGCTCATACGAACATGTCATTCGGTAAGACGGTGACATGGTCATTGTCTTTGTCTCCCGTATCGTAATCTGGCCTCCTCGATAGCGCATCTGCTCGTCCGTTGGCTTTTCCCTTGAGATGATGTATCTCAAGGTTGTATTCTTCTAGTTCTAACACTTCTCTTGCTACTCTTCGGCTGATCTTCTGTGGGTCTCGCCAGTATTGAAGGTTCATGTGATCCGAAAATACTCTGACCTTGTGTGGTGATCCCACCAATAGGTATCTCCAGTTCCGTAGCGCTTTTACGATAGCGAGCAGCTCGAGATTGTATATGTCGTAGTTGCGTTCCACTTCATTGAGCGTGGCTGAGTAGAACGCTACCGATGTTTTTTGCCGTCGGAACCTTTTTGCGTTAGTACTGCTCCCACGCGAACCCTGACGCGTCTACTTCTAGGTCATATTGAACCTCAGGGTTTGGATGGGCGAGGATCGGGTTGCTCGTGATGCGGGCTTTAAGTGTTTGGAACGCGGTTTGCTGGGCCGCGCCCCAGTGCCATTCTACATCTTTCCTTGTCAGCGTATTCAGTGGTCGAGCGATATTGGCAAATCCTAGGATGAAAGGGCATAAAAGGTGCAGAATCCCAAAAAACTGCATACGTCCCTGACTTTCGTCGGAACAGGCCAGTCTCGGACGCCTTTCACTTTTGCTGGATCCATGCGCGTCATCCCCTTTTCAAGGATTACCCCCAGGTAATCGATAGATGGAACGTGAAAGGCACATTTTGCCAGTTTGAAGTAAAGGTCGTGGTCCATGGCGACCTGGAGAACTGCCGCGACTGCCGCGGTGTGGGCATCATCTGTCTCCTGGAAGGAGCCACTGTCTTTAGTAGCGATAGCAATATCGTCCATGTAAATGCGAATGTGCGTGCCCTCCGAGGCGAATTTCTCGATCACCGGTCTGTAAATGTCATTCATGAAGGCTTGAAAGGTCGCTGGTGAGTTGCAAAGGCCAAAGTACATGACCGTTGGTTCGAAAAGTCCGCACGCATTTTGAATGCAGCCTTGTGTTCATCCCCTTCTTTGATTCGGATGTTGTTGTACCCTTGTCTGACGTCGAATTTTGAGAACATAACGGCTCCTCCAAGATCCCTCATGAGGTCTGTTATGAGGGAAGGGGGTATTGATTTCATATTGTCCATCGATTGATTGCCCGGTAGTCTTGCACTGGTCGTAATTTCCCGTCCTTCTTTTTGATGAAGAAGAAGGAGGATGCGTATGGCGATTGCGACGGTCTGATGTACCCCTTTTTGAGGTGTTTGTCAATAAACGCGTCAAGCGCCTCGTCTTCGTGTCGAGTCATCGGGTAAATTCTGCATGTCAACGCTTTTGGGGCATTTGGGAGGAGGGTGATGGCATGGTCGCAAGGTCATCATCCTGGTAGTCTTGCTGAAGCTTCTTCATCGAAGACTTTTCGAAACGCTTCGTATTGTGGTGGTAGGGTCGGAACTTCGTCCTTTCTTGCTATCGTTGGTTCCTTTGGGATGATTATCTTTTGTTCATTTGGGGTGACCATTCTTCGTCCTTCTGTGACGTCTCTTTCCAATTGGGTGGTGATGTCTTCCTTCCGTTCTGTGAGTAGATGTGCAAGCACATTGCGTCGTTCTGTTGTGTTGACGGTCTTGATGATGATTGGAAGGTGCGCTTGGTTTATTGTGCCTGTCCTCCAATCAAATCGTGGTTCATAGGCTGCGAGCCATGGATATCCAAACAGGATGTCTTCTTTTCCTATATCGGTGACTAAGAACCGCATTTCTTTTTCATTTCCTCCTACATTGATGCGAAGGATGACGTAGCTGGTGATGTGCCCCACCTTGTTTGTTGAGTCATCGATATTATAAATCCGTTTTGGGGTTTCTAAGCGACGCATCTTTATCCCCATTTCGTTGAGAAAACGTGCGCTCACAAAGTTGTCAGTGGCGCCAGAGTCTATTAGTGCTTTTATATCGGCCGTGTAACGTTTTGACCCAACGTTACCTTCAGTACTGCCTTGACCTGCAGCACCGGAACACTTGACGTTGACAAGAGTCGACGCTACTCCGAATGACGCCTGGAATAGCCAAGAGAGAAGAAGGACTGGCCCAAGTTGAATGGGAACAGCCATAGATAGAGTCCACAAAGGGACAACAAGACAAGCAAGAACAAATGAAGGGACAGCAATGCATTAGCAGGGAAACCCCAAGTAGACGTTAGGGGAATATGGGAATACAAAGCTAAGGACTCTACCGTCCTCAGCTGCGACCTATATACTGCTCAGGAGCTGAGTTTCAACCCAAGCTCCCGGCCAAACCCTAGTACATGAGAGATAAGCATAAGGCTTATCCTCCAATAAGATCCGTCCATCACTGATGCTCCACTACTCCACAACACATGGCGGATAGCCTTAAGGGCCATCAGTGATAAGAGTCATAATGACTCAGAGATAACTAAATATAGTATCCATCAGAAGTATCCATCAGAACCCAAGATAAGGGCCTGGAGTGGCCTCGGCTCCTGATAAGCCGGCATGGGTTCCACCCGACCCGGTCACATGACTGGAACTTCCACAGTCACATGCATTCTCACCAAGTCTTCAGATATTCTTTGCTTGCCTTCGCAGCAGCGCGCACTCTTGCACGTGCGCCGAATGTCACATGACCGCATGGCACGGTACATGACAGGCCGTGTTGTAATGTGCGTTGAGATGAACTGGGACTCTCATAGATCGGTAGCGCATAATATACACAGAGTTACAACGAAGTGCCCTTACCCAGGCCGTCGGGTTTAGGCGTCGGAAAAATCCGTCCCCATTAACTTCTGGAGGATGAGATCCTTTACCTCATCCCCTTCACTAGCCACTCCCCTGAGCCAGTCTTCGGCTTTGTCTTCCTCCGTCTTTGTCTTCTCCTCTACATTCCTTATTTGCTGCGGTCGCCTGCCTTGCCTTGGCTGGCGACAGTCTCGGCTGATGTGCCCCATTTTGCCACAGTTGTAGCATCGTATTTGACTGAAGTCTCGGGCGCCACGGTTTTCTCTTTGTCGTTGGAGGTATCCTCCTCTTGGTTGGAATGGAGGTTTCAGAGTATTGAGGACATCTTCAGCTCCAGCGAGTTGTCCTCTGACTCGGTCTGCGGATGTGTCCATTGCATCTGGGTGTGGTAGTGGGGCGAGCAATTTTGATAGTGCTCCCGCGTGATTTCTGTTAGAGCCCTTGAACATGTCAAGGTTCCCGCGTACCGTCTGCATATGGATCCATTTTTGTTGTCTTCTGAGAGCCGATGCTCTCCATTCTTCATAAGTCCTGGGGTCGTCGTGTTGGTACATGGCTTCGTATAGCATCCTTGGCAACCCTTTTATGAAATATTTGAGGGTCTGCTCGGCATTAATGTCGTATCCTGCGTATCGAACCAATTGTTCGTATAGTGCAATGTAGTCGTCGATCTTCCCTTCCTTCATCCGTATTCCTGCATCAAGCTGAGCTTGAGCTCGTTCCTTGCTGAGTACGTCCGCGAATTGTCTTCGGAAGGCCTGGAGGATATTGTTCCACAGCCTGTTGTCGAATTGACTGACGCCCCTCGTTACTTCTTGGACTAGCCATTGACTGGCCGACATGACCCAGGCGTTAACCAGGTCCCCTTGAACATATGTGAGAAACAACATAGCTTTTTGATACTTGTTTCTCATTGCTGAGTGACTTGCGTTTACTCCGGCGTAGACTTCCCATTGAAGGATGAAACCTTCAACTTTGGATCGATCTCCATTGAAGGAGCTTGGAGGGTTTCCTATAAATTTGTCCGTAGCGTGCCCTCCTTGTGGTGGTCCGCCCATTTGTGGTGGTCCCCCTCCTCCTTGTGGTGGTGGACCTCCTCCTCCTTGAGGTGGCGGACCTCCTCCTCCTTGAGGTGGGTTTTCAGGTTGTCGTCTGTCTGGGTACCCTCGTATCCCATTTCCTCGATTGATTTGCTTGTATGGTTGAGGGGGTGGATCGTTGTAGTCGAAATCGAAACCCCCTGGCTGGTCTGGCTCATCGGGTCCCATGGCCCTTCGTGCAGCTTGTAAATCTGCTGGGTTCATGTCTACTACATGACCCGTGCGTTTGTCGATTATTAGAGGCGTTGGTTCCTCGATGAGGGTTTGAGTAGCCATGCGGATTGGATCTGGGATGTGTAACGTAGCTGTTTGTTGGATGATATTCTCCAACGCTGGTTCTTCGTGAACGTAAATGTTCTCTGGTTCTTCGGCTATGGATGGTGTGTGTGGCTGTTCACTGGTGTGACTAGTGTCTGATCTTGCGGGTGCTCGGTGTTGGAGTTCTGGGGACACTGCTTCGAATGTTTCTTCTGGTTCCCCGTCGATTCTTCCCTGTTGTTCGATTGGTAATGTGTTGACTAGTGGTATGTTGCAGTTGAGATCATCGCCAGCTGGTCTGGCTGCTTCGAAATATTCGTAGGTTCGATTCCACCTGAGTTCTACCCAGCAACACCTTTCGTGATGAAAGATGATAGGGTGATATCTCTGGGCGGTGCTTGCTTCCGCGTAATACCCAGTATTGAAGTGCTCGTTGTTTCCTGTTCTTCTGTCGTCGGGGATTGTCCTCCAACGGACACGGTTGATGACGTATCGTGCAGGCGCGTCCCTATTTCTGGTGTTGACTTGAAAAGGTTGGATGTAACGTCCCGGGTCACAGTACGTATCTGACCTAACCCATAAGCAAGGGGACGTTGGAGTACGACGATCGAGTGGGGTAAGGGGGATGACGAGTCACTCCCCAATACTTACTAAGGCAGTGTGGACCATGACTGATGCACTTACTGTACGATTACTGAGCAGACGTGGACGATTACACAGCAGAGGAGTAGGATTAGTAGTAGTGACGGTCTCGCTGATGAAGGCGGATCGCACGTAGGACTATATAAGGAAGCTATCGACTGTTGTGGTCGATAGCTTGGATTTCTTGTATCATTCTCACCTTGTTATTCAAAGTCGTGTTCTCTCTCTCTCTCTCACCTTCTGAGGCCGCGTGTCAAGTAAATCATCAAACAGACTCCGCCTTCGAGTGTTGAGACGATACTCTGCCTCTGTGCTAGAGTTAGGGAATTGCTGAGTCACTGCGTTCACTCTACGTTGCCTAAGTCAGGCTCACGTGCAGCTTGCACGTAACATTAAATCCAAGCTCTCCTCTACATCGAACGCCGTGGCGACTGTTACCACAAAAGACGGGTGGGATTTCCAACCCTATCGAATCGAATCAAGAGAATGGGACGCACCCACCCGCTACCTAGTAGGACAAATCCGGTGGCGGCACGTACCAGACACAAGAAGGACCAACGAGAACAACACAGGATACTACGCAGAAGCAGCAACCGCACAAAGATACCACCCCGTAGTCTTTAACCCAGAACGCTGTTGCTGGGTAGAGCTTAGGTGGAGCAACACCAACAGCTACTTCAAAGCGACACGACCAGCAGCTGACGACCTACACATCAATATCCCGCTAACAGAAGCAAGGCCGAGAAGCCAACAAGGACCTATAGACGGTCAAGAGGATCACGACCTCGAGTCAGTACCACCACAGACAGAGCTCCAACTACGAGCACAAACACCAGCCGCGTCAAGCGTCACCAGCGAACAACGACCAACAGAACCTAGCAACGGAGGAGAACCCGAGAACATTGCAGTGCAATCACCAGAGATAGACGCACTAATCACACAAACAGCTGAGTTACAGATCCCCGAACCAATCAGGGGACTACCATACAGCTACATGACGACCCAAACAGAAGTATCACCACCACGGCTTGTTATCAACGAGCAAACCGGTCATGTTCAGACGATACAACCCGAAGACATGGAAGCTGTCAATCGGGCAATGGGACCAGATGTTCCTGACGCACCAAGCACCCCTGAAAGAACCGATATGTTCTACAAATTCAGGCTCAACCGCAACCGAATACCATCACCCGATAACAGGCCGTTCCCACCTACAAGAGGATCGGGAGGAGGAGGCCCACCCAATGGCGGTAGACCACAAGGAGGAGGAGGAGGACCGCCAGGAGGAGGCCCACCCAATGGCGGTTGGCCACAAGGAGGAGGAGGAGGACCACCTCCAGCAGGACCAGTGTCACGGTTTGACATCGCTCGGACTACTTATCATCACTCTTACGAGGTCTCGGAGTTCGGGACGCTTACTATACAGTTATGACTACGATAGTAAGCCTCAATTAGTCATGGACACTGACGCGTCGCCGGTACTTGGGTTCACCGGTGTTTCAGGTATTATTAGAACGGACTATGACTCATTACTAGTATAGCGGTACTAGGGTTTGGATTCTAAGCTGCGCTTTAAAGCCAGCAAGTAACTGTATATAAGCTGTAGTATTAAGACCAAGGCTCTTCAGCTTGGTCTTCTTGAATCATCACCAGTCGATTCTTCTCCTCTTCCAATCTATCGATTGAAGCTTATCCTTTGGATACCCTAGTGTCTCGTAAGACGACCTAGTGGCAGTGCAACTAAGCTAAGTTGCCAGTGACTATCACGATTCATCCGTATACTCGCAATCCACGCCGCAGAAGCGTTCAAGTCGAACAAGCGTTAGGTGATAACGCTACATTAAGACCAAGCTTCAACGTGGCGTCTTCAGAAACTACACGGGAACGTTGTCAAAATTGTGACGACATCTGGTTCCAACACAGAGGTGCTGACAACGTACCCCAATGATTTCACAAGAATACGGAATACCGGTATAGTAGTACTACAGGTACCACCGGATATCACGCCAAGAGTCGAGAAGACGATCGAACCGTCGCAGTTGAGTTCCTATACGATCGATACGTCTGGGTGGAAATTCGCTGGTTTGAAACACAGATAAACGAAGGAGAGTGGGAAGGATTCCGGACAGCCTTGGAAGATTTAGGCTGTGACATCTATATCAACGAACTCACACAAGAAGAGGTACAAGAATTGAACAACGCCAGTGTACCCAAACCGTCGTCCACTACACCACCCCCATCACCAAGTACGAAGAGTAACGAATCTCTTAAAGAGAGATCATCCTCTCCATCACAACAAGGAATCACTCTAGCAATCGCTACAGAGTCATTACGTTTAGGAGCCATGACGACACTCACCTCCCATGTCCAATCGCAGGCTGCCATAGGCAGTTCATCCACACAACCCGTTTACTCTCTCACTAATTCACCAGTTGCACCAACGATCACGGCATTTCAAGCACTTGTGGACCTACCTCAAGGAGGCCAAGGAGGAGGCCCCGGAGGTCCAGGAGGAAACCCAGGAGGTAACGGAGGAGGTAACGGAGGAGGTGGTGGAGCAGGACCACCTGCCGGAAACCCACCAGCACCAATACCAGCGGCGCAAGCACCCGTACCAGCACACCACGACAAGTTTTGCGGAAATCCGCCAGCCATATTCGCGGGCGATCGAGAGAAAGCAGAAGAATTTCTCATGCAATGGAGCCTATATGAAGGAATCAACACTACCCATTCCATTATGCGTAACCCATACCAGAAAGCTATGTTGTTTCTCACATATATTCAAGGAACGGCAGTAACCGAATGGGTAGGATCAATGGTCGCTTGGCTACGAGTTCAAGTGGACGTTAACGGGAGAGACCCTCATGACAATTGGCTATGGTACAACACACATACCTCATTTATGAGGCAATACGCGGACACCTTAAAGGAAGAGAAAGCGCAAACAGAATTGTGAAGGGGCATCAAAATGGAGAAAGGAGATATTGACGCGTACGTGGCGAAATTCGAACAACTAGTCAGATATGCTGGCTATAACATAGATCAACAGATGGTCCTCGATCTATTTGCAAACGGACTACCAACCAAGTTGCACGAGACCATCTATCTTCATGACAATCCCACCGACTATGAGGATTGGAAAAGATCAGCCATTAAATGCCAAGGTCAATATCTCCACATGAAGAACAAAATCGATCAATACAAGATACAACCCCGACCATCACCACCAACTCAAACCAATTGGAGGCAGTTCAGACGTCATCCAGATGCGATGGATACGTCAGCCGATCGAGCCAGGGCCAGAGGACGATTAGCGCATGCAGAAGACGTGTTGGCACAGCCGAGACCATACCTCAATAACTCACAACCACCTTTCAAGCCTCGTGAGGGATTCCTGCGAAGGAGGCAACCCCCAGACCTCAGGGAAGTAATTTGCTATAACTGTCAAAAGAAAGGACACCTCAGTCGCAATTGCTCCCAGCCACGTCAACCACGTAACCCACCTAGGCCCTTTAGTAACTCTAGGGGCATAGAAGTGGTGGATGATCGCTCTGAAATAGGAGAAGACCTCCACATTGCTCAAATGGTAGCGGATAACCGCACTACCGAAGAAAGGAAGAATGACTGGCTACGAACGGCAGCCAATGAAACCGAGGAATTTAAAGCAATGGCAATGCAGGAGTTGATGGGGAATAAGGATTTTGGGGACGCCTGAACCCGACGGCCTGGGTGAGGGCTCTACGTTGTAATGCTGTATACATAACTCGCTTCCGTTCTATGCGAATTCCAGTATCAATCCGAACCAGCAGCAACAAGGCCGATATAAAAACATTGGTAGACTCAGGAGCAACAGACAATTTCATAAATCCACGATTTGTGAAACGAATGGGATTGGGTGCGACCCCGCTGTCGAACCCAAAGCAATTATTCAATATTGATGACACGCTAAACAAAAAAGGATCAGTCACCCATTTCGTCGATTTACAAATATTGACAAAAGGAATTACCAGGAAAATGAGATTCCTCCTAGCGGATATCGGAAAAGAGGATCTCCTCTTTGGATATCCATGGCTCAGTACCTTCGAACCAAAATTCAGCTGGACACATGGGACTATCGACGAGAAAATACTACCGATTGTAGTTAGGTCTTGTCATCCCCTGGTCAACACCAGCGTAGTGGCCCGCATACTTTCTGAAACAACGAAGAGTAATATCATGGCCAAATTGGGAGCACAATGTTCTATTAGGGGAGCGTGTCACGGTTTGACATCGTTCGGACTACTTATCATCACTCTTACGAGGTCTCGGAGTTCGGGACGCTTACTATACGGTTATGACTACGATAGTAAGCCTCAATTAGTCATGGACACTGACGCGTCGCCGGTACTTGGGATCACCGGTGTTTCATGTATTATTAGAACGGACTCTGACTCATTACTAGTATAGCGGTACTAGGGTTTGGATTCTAAGCTGCGCTTTAAAGCCAGCAAGTAACTGTATATAAGCTGTAGTACTAAGACCAAGGCTCTTCAGCTTGGTCTTCTTGAATCATCACCAGTCGACTCTTCTTCTCTTCCAATCTATCGATTGAAGCTTATCCTTTGGATACCCTAGTGTCTTGTACAACGACCTAGTGGCAGTGCAACTAAGCTAAGTTGCCAGTGACATCACGATTCATCCGTATACTCGCAATCCACGCCGCAGAAGTGTTCAAGTCGAACAAGCGTTAGGTGATAACGCTACATTAAGACCAAGCTTCAACGTGGCGTCTTTAGAAACTACACGGGAACGGTGTCAAAATTGTGACGACATCTGGTTCCAACACAGAGGTGCTGACAACGTACCCCAACGATTTCGCAAGAATACGGAATACCGGTATAGTAGTACTACAGGTACTACCGGATATCACGCCAAGAGTCGAGAAGACGATCGAACCGTCGCAGTTGAGTTCCTATACGATCGATACGTCTGGGTGGAAATTCGCTGGTTTGAAACACAGGCAAACGAAGGAGAGTGGGAAGGATTCCGGACAGCCTTGGAAGATTTAGGCTGTGACATCTATATCAACGAACTCACACAAGAAGAGGTACAAGAATTGAACAACGCCAGCGTACCCAAACCATCGTCCAATACACCACCCCCATCACCAAGTACGAAGAGTAACGAATCTCTTAAAGAGAGATCATCCTCTCCATCACAACAAGGAATCACTCTAGCAATCGCTACAGAGTCATTACGTTTAGGAGCCATGACGACACTCACCTCCCATGTCCAATCACAGGCTGCCATAGGCAGTTCATCCACACAACCCGTCTACTCTCTCAATTCACCAGTTGCACCAACAGTTACGGCATTTCGAGCACTTGTGGACCAACCTCAAGGAGGCCAAGGAGGAGGCCCCGGAGGTCCAGGAGGAAACCAGGAGGTAACGGAGGAGGTAACGGAGGAGGTGGTGGAGCAGGACCACCTGCCGGAAACCCACCAGCACCAATACCAGCGGCGCAAGCACCCGTACCAGCACACCACGACAAGTTTTGCGGAAATCCGCCAGCCATATTCGCGGGCGATCGAGAGAAAGCAGAAGAATTTCTCATGCAATGGAGCCTATATGAAGGAATCAACACTACCCATTCCATTATGCGTAGCCCATACCAGAAAGCTATGTTGTTTCTCACATATATTCAAGGAACGGCAGTAACCGAATGGGTAGGATCAATGGTCGCTTGGCTACGAGTTCAAGTGGACGTTAACGGGAGAGACCCTCATGACAATTGGCTATGGTACAACACACATACCTCATTTATGAGGCAATACGCGGACACCTTAAAGGAAGAGAAAGCGCAAACAGAATTGCGAAGGGGCATCAAAATGGAGAAAGGAGATATTGACGCGTACGTGGCGAAATTCGAACAACTAGTCAGATATGCTGGCTATAACATAGATCAACAGATGGTCCTCGATCTATTTGCAAACGGACTACCAACCAAGTTGCACGAGACCATCTATCTTCATGACAATCCACCGACTATGAGGATTGGAAAAGATCAGCCATTAAACGCCAAGGTCAATATCTCCACATGAAGAACAAGATCGATCAATACAAGATACAACCCCGACCATCACCACCAACTCAAACCAATTGGAGGCAGTTCAGACGTCATCCAGATGCGATGGATACGTCAGCCGATCGAGCCAGGGCCAGAGGACGATTAGCGCATGCAGAAGACGTGTTGGCACAGCCGAGACCATACCTCAATAACTCACAACCACCTTTCAAGCCTCGCGAGGGATTCCTGCGAAGGAGGCAACCCCCAGACCTCAGGGAAGTAATTTGCTATAACTGTCAAAAGAAAGGACACCTCAGTCGCAATTGCTCCCAGCCACGTCAACCACGTAACCCACCTAGGCCCTTTAGTAACTCCAGGGGCATAGAAGTGGTGGATGATCGCTCTGAAATAGGAGAAGACCTCCACATTGCTCAAATGGTAGCGGACAACCGCACTACCGAAGAAAGGAAGAATGATTGGCTACGAACGGCAGCCAATGAAACCGAGGAATTTAAAGCGATGGCAATGCAGGAGTTGATGGGGAATAAGGATTTTGGGGACGCCTGAACCCGACGGCCTGGGTGAGGGCTCTACGTTGTAATGCTGTATACATAACTCGCTTCCGTTCTATGCGAATTCCAGTATCAATCCGAACCAGCAGCAACAAGGCCGATATAAAAACATTGGTAGACTCAGGAGCAACAGACAATTTCATAAACCACGATTTGTGAAACGAATGGGATTGGGTGCAACCCCGCTGTCGAACCCAAAGCAATTATTCAATATTGATGACACGCTAAACAAAAAGGGATCAGTCACCCATTTCGTCGATTTACAAATATTGACAAAAGGAATTACCAGGAAAATGAGATTCCTCCTAGCGGATATCGGAAAAGAGGATCTCCTCTTTGGATATCCATGGCTCAGTACCTTCGAACCAAAATTCAGCTGGACACATGGGACTATCGACGAGAAAATACTACCGATTATAGTTAGGTCTTGTCATCCCCTGGTCAACACCAGCGTAGTGGCCCGCATACTTTCTGAAACAACGAAGAGTAATATCATGGCCAAATTGGGAGCACAATGTTCTATTAGGGGAGCGGCTACTGATCTCGCTATCGCTGCAGGACCTAAAGGAAACGTTGAAGTACCAAAAGAATACGAAAACTTCAAAAGGGTTTTTAGCGAAGAAGAATCACATCGATTTCCCCCTTCTCGAGAATGGGATCATGCGATCGAGTTCAAAACAAATACTCCCGACCACATCAATTGTTCCATATATGAACTATCGCAATTGGAAGACAAACCCTTACGAGATTTCATAACCGAACACCTCAACAAGGGGTATATTAGACCCTCTAAGTCACAGTACGCCTCTCCGTTCTTTTTTGTCAAAAAGAAGGACGGAAAGCTACGCCCAGTACAGGATTACCGGCGGATAAACGAATTCACAATCCGCAATAATTACCCGTTGCCATTGATTCAAACCCTCATCAAAGACCTTAGCGGTGCACACATATACACTAAACTTGACGTACGGTGGGGATACAATAATATCCGTATCAAGGCGGGCGATGAACACAAAGCGGCGTTTAAAACGCCATATGGACTCTTCGAACCCACCGTAATGTTTTTTGGATTGACAAATTCACCCGCCACTTTCCAAACCATGATGAATCACATCTATCGGGACACGATTGCGAAACACGAAGTCAAGGGGACCACCATTCGGGTTTACATGGACGACATCGGTATAGCCACCCGAACAGACATTACTGATCATATCAATGCAGTTCGGGATGTACTAGCGGTGGCTGCGAAGTATGACCTATTTTTCAAGCCAGAGAAATGCACCTTTCATTCGACTTCTCTCGATTACCTGGGGGTAATTCTTGAAAAAGGGGTAACACGTATGGACCCTGTAAAAATCGCGGGCATTAAAAATTGGCCAACGCCAACTAAAGTTAAGGACGTACGATCCTTTTTGGGTTTTTGCAATTTTTACCGTCTATTCATCAAAGGATTTGCGTCAATTGCCAAACCACTGAACAATCTCACAAAGAAAACAACGGAATGGCAATGGGGCTCAACGGAACAACAAGCTTTCGATGTATTGAAGAAACGGGTTACAAGTGAACCGGTATTGGCACACCCGATACTGAAGGATCAATTCGAGTTGGAAGTAGATGCATCAGGTTTCGCGGTGGGAGCGGTGTTACTCCAAAAGAAAACTGATGGCAAAAGACATCCTATAGGCTACTACTCTGCCACCCTCAACACAGCGGAACGAAATTATGACATCTACGATCTTGAACTATTGGCAATAGTCAAGGCTCTACGACACTGGAGACCTTTATTAGCGGGATCACCCCATAAAATCAAAGTATTCTCGGATCACATGAACTTGCGGTACTGGAGAGAACCACAGAAGATCAGTAGAAGAGTCGCAAGGGAAGTACTGGAGTTGTCGGAATACGATCTCGAAATTCACCATATAAAGGGGACCGCGAACGGACGAGCAGATGCATTGTCAAGACGACCCGACTACGATCACGGGGAAAAAGACAATGAAAATGTCACGGTGTTACCAGACAAACTATTCATACGAACCAACAAAACACACCGTACAGGCATGCCCATCCATTCGTTCGCAACAATCACAGTAGAAGAAATGGGGTCGATCAACCATGAGACGAACAAGACGAAGATGTTATTAAACCTTGGGTAGATCCACACAAACTGAAAAAGATCAATGGAGTTTGGTACAAGGAAGGAAGGAGAGTAATCACCAAGGGAAGTAACGAGCGGAAATCAATAATCGCCGCTCATCACGATACCCCAGTACACGGCCACCCAGGAATTAATAAGACAGGCAAAATAGTAGAACGATACTATTGGTGGCCGACGATACGACCAGACGTATTGGCTTACGTACGAGGTTGTGCAGAATGCCAAAGGCACAAAGTCAACAATCGCCCTATTCGGGCCGCACTACAACCTATATTTCCCAAACCGGAAGCTATGCCATTCGAAACTATCGCTCTTGACTTTATCACTAAGTTGCCAATCGCACAGGGTTACGATTCAATTCTTACCGTCACAGATCACGACTGTACTAAAGCATCGGTGTTCATTCCTTGTAATGAGGAAATCGATGCAGAAGAAACAGCCGCTTTATACATCAAACACGTATTCATGCGATATGGACTACCAAACAAGATTATCAGCGATAGAGACCCTAGATTTGCGTCCAAATTCACGAGGGAACTATGCAAACAATTGGGGATTAGTCAAAATATCTCTACCGCATATCATCCTCGAACAGATGGACAATCGGAGCGGACAAATCAATGGCTCGAACAATATCTCCGCTTTTGGGTAAATGAACGACAAGACAATTGGAATCTTTATCTTCCAATAGCAGAATTCACGCATAACAACTGGCCCAATGAGGCCACAGGGCAGTCTCCATTCTTCTTATTGATGGGGCATAATCCTCGTGCTGATTGGAACTCCACGCCCAGTCCCTTGCCGCAAGTGGCGTTACGCCTTGATCAATTCAAACAAGCACGGGAACACGCTCAGAGACAGATTATCAAGGCCCAGAAGTCATGGGTATCACATAAAGATACGCCCAAATTCCAAATAGGGGATCGCGTATGGCTAGAAGGGCGTCACCTGAGGACCCATCAGCCGAGCGCCAAGCTTGCGCCCAAAAGACATGGACCCTTCCAAATCATCCAGGTGATGTCCCCAGTCAATTATCGATTGGAATTGCCTACCAAATGGAGCATCCATGATGTTTTCCACATCGATCTTCTCACCCCCTATCGCGAGACTTCCTTTCACGGACCAAATTTCCCAAGACCTCCCCCTGAATTAATCGATGGGGAAGAAGAATACAAATTGAGAAGATTCTAGACCAACGGCAATTCGGCAGGACAAGGCGCAAACAATTCCTTATCAAATGGAAAGGGTATCCAGACTCGGAGTCGCAGTGGGTCAACGCCACTGACGTACATGCCCCTGACGCCTTAGCTGAGTTCAAACGGTCTTTGAATCCATCTCCCTCACGCATAAAAGCAGGCCATTCTTTGGATGAAGCGCATCAGTTCTTCCTCCGACGAACAATGACCACTTCCCCTTCTTCTTCTACACACACTTCCACATCCTCTTATCATGCTCCCGCCATCTCCACCGTCCAACCCACCTACGCTGAAGTCGCTGCAGCCTTTCGATGCATTGAACCGGGAGACATCATCCCCGAAACCCCTGATGTATGCGGACACGACGTTGGAGGATTGGAGGAAGACCAATCGGGCGTGGAGGAGGGAGCTCCTACTCGCGTCGAGAACCTCCTTATTGCACAAACGCTTGTCAAGGTTCCAAGCGTCTCCGACATCAGTGACGTGGAGCGAGTTTGTGGGCACTGTAAGCAGACCGCCCTGTCATGTCCAGGCCATCCTGACATCGCCGACTCCCACATCCACTACGACTGTGGACAACTTATCCACAACTGTACATGTAACAACGACCCCGTCCGCGTCCCTCCGCCGCCAACGCCTCGATATATCAATGTCGACCCCCCCACCAATGTCATCATGGACCCCGCGACGTCCTGGGGTATTCACATCCGTGCCACCCTCCGAGCTCGCCAAGACGACTCGGATAAAGAAAATCAAGATCCCCGCCAAGTATCGGGATCCCAAGATGAAGGGGTACCACTTGTGCCGAGGAGGACGAGGCGAGGAAGAAGAGCTGGTGTGGCAACACCAAAAGAAAGTCCTTGTTTCCCTGACTACCCGGAGGAGGAGCTCCGGCCGAACGACAACGTGCTCAGGACAAGGCTGACGCCCCCGACGGCTTTGAACTAAACATTCCCCCCAGATACATCGCTTCAGAATGACCATCCAATGGTCATGTTATGTTTGCCAAGT